>SSNS01000390.1:4987-33499 GCA_006937985.1 Aphyosemion australe
GGTTGGAATTTAAAGAAAACACTGAAGTATTTGTGAGAAAACTTGGTGTGATCGTCCCAAAGATGATCACAGATGTTAATGTGAATATAAAAATGTGCATAAAATTATAAACCTGAGCCTTTTAGTGAAAACACAAGCACGTGCACCAGATGTACCTTTTAACTGCTTGAGTTCCTGAATCAGATAGTGACATTCCTCTATAATCCTCTCTTCACTCATCTTCCTGCCCATTCCTAAATCTTTCAGAGTTGTCAGAGCAAAACGCTTCATCTCTTTCCATGAGTCTCCATTGGAAAACAGAATTGCTGGAAGTAGAATTAGGAGTTTGTTTTAATAAAAATCATCTCAATTATCTCAGCCACATTTACAAACATTGTTTTTACCATGTCCCTGGTGGAAATCGTAGAAAAGTGGAGTGATCTCTCTGTTTCCAAATTCCTCATCGTGGTTCACCAGAGCCTGTTTGACTGTCCTGAAACCTGCCAGAACCACCACCTTCTGTGGTCCAAAGCTCACCTGGAAAACTGGTCCATATTTCTTGGACAACTAAAATCACAAAGAAGCTAAAAGTCAGACTTAATTTTGTAAAACAGTCTAATGTCCTCAACTAGCTGAACATTTTTGAATGAAGACAAACTGAACATTACTCACATCTAACAGACTTTGGTCGAGCCTCTTCAGATCCACCTGAAACAGGTTACCGATCAGAGGAAGACCTCTGGGTCCTGGAGGTTCTCCATGGGAGCTAAAGCTGGAGTAAAGAAGGTGGAGGACCAGCAGAGCAACAATCAGCCCAAACAGAGAGACTGAAGTGGGGGATTGATAAATGTCTTCCAGCATGTTCACTTGTAAACTTCTCCTGAGTCCTCACATCCAGTCACCTGCCAGCCTCTGAGACAGTCCTGCTCCAGCACACCTGAATCAAAGGAGTTATCCACCTGCTCAGCTTGAGTTCTGCAGAAGCCTGTTAATGACTCGTCATGTGTTGAAATCAGGTGTGTTGAGCAGTAGAAACAGCCAAGAGGACTGGCGTTAACGAGCTCTGCTTTAGACTGAGCAGCTGCGCCAACTCTAGTCAGTCGTTTCATAGCTGACGTCTCAGATTTTGATTTATTCCCGTTATTTGCAGAACAGAAAAAAAATACAACAAACAGTATAAAACTATCAAAATGACAGTGCTGGAGGAGGCAAAAGCCAGTGAGGCTTATCTGAAGCCTCCACCAAAAATATTCAGACATAAAATCATCGGATCTTTCGACGTCATGGCATTGGCTAAAAACATTTAGGCTAATTATTGTCAGCTGTACCTGGCCATAAAAGAACAAGACGCAGGCTCTTTGGTTTTAAAATGTCTTTCAGAGGTGAAAGAGTGGTTGGCTGCAAACTTCTTATGCTTAAATGCTGGAAAGACAGAGTCAATACTCTTTGAGCCAACAAACCTCTCACTTGTAACATCTACCCTTAGTCTTCCGTGTAGTGAACTCCAGAAGTGTGTCACTAGCCTCGGTGTAAAATTAGATGCAGGATTTTCAATGGTACCACAGGTAAACGCAGTTGTTAAATTATGTTTTTTCCATCTGCGCTGCCTCATGCGTCTAAAACCTGTACTGAAACGTCCTCATTTGGAAACTGTGATACACGCTTTTATTTCTTCTCGCCTGGACTATGCAAACTCACTACTCATTGGTGCTCCTGTTTCAGCGCTGAACCGGCTGCAGACTGTGCAAAATGCAGCAGCTAGGTTCCTAACCAACACAAATAGACGCTGTCATATTACCCCGGTTTTGGCACGTCTACACTGGCTGCCAGTGACTTTCAGGATTTGTTTTAAGATTGTATTATTCACCTACAAGGCATTAAATGGCCTAGCACCACCTTATCTGTCAGAGCTCCTTATGCCCTATGTGCCGGCGCGGTCCCTGAGATCAGCTGACCGCTTACTACTCTGCATCCCAAAAATGAAGTATAAGACAAGAGGAGAGCAGGCTTCCAAATCATGTTGCAATAAGAGAGATACGGATACACAAGTCTATAATATAACGCAAGAAGACACTTTGTACAAAACAAAACCGATAACCTTCCTTATTATGCCGATGGACTTACAGATCTATTTACTTGTATCGTCGACATGCATTTTCCAACAAAGTAGCCGGGAAGTTGCTAAGAAGTGGCCAAAAAGTTGCTAAAAAAGTAACTGAAAAGTCGCTAAAAGTAGCCAGAGAGCTGCTTGGTAATACTTTTTCCATGACTCTCCACAACATTTTTCTTCTCCAGAAATGTTTCGTTAGAATAGCTACCAGATCAGAAGCAACATATGTGTTGCTTCTCATCAAATATATGTCTTCATTTATAAAATCGTAACTGAGGGACAAATACTCAAACAGTTTAATGTGTATTTTAATGTAAATTCAACTACTCATGCACATAATACGAGAAAGTCTACACATCTCCATCCCCCTAAATATCTCTCTTGTCTAGGTTAATTCTCTATCTGCTTTAGGGGTGCAAAAATATGGAATAGTTTTTCTTATCTGGCAAGCCAGTTGCAGTTGTTACCTTCCTACCTTTGGGGCTATAGTGACGTCTCTCTCTGAACGGCAGTTGTCCGGGCGAGTATCTACTTAGCTTGTTACTGGTAACCTATTATACGTGTCTGGTCCCACTCATACTGGCGATGCAAGGACGAGGAGGCAGGCGACGTTTAACAGCTTTTATTCCTCGTCTTACAGACAACAGAAGGCTGAAAATTAGCCGACAAGTCTCTAAAAAAAGTAGCTGAAAAGTTGCCTAAAAAGTAGCCCGAACGTCGCTAAAAAGTAGCCGAAAAACGCAAAAAAGGTAGCTGAAAAGTCGCTTACAATGTAGCTGAAAAGTCGACTAAAAAAGTAGCTGAAAGTCGCTAAAAAGTAGCCGAAAAGTCGCTAAAACGCAGCCATCAAGTCTCTAAAAAGTAGCTGAAAAGTTGCTAAAAAATGAGAAAAGTTTTGATAAAAATGGAACAAGTTGCAATTGAAGAAGTATAAAAGAAACAAAAAGTCTTTATACAAGAAGCAAAAACTTGTGTAAAAAAGTTTTAAAAAAGTGCTAAAACAATGAAGCAAAACCTCGCTTAAAAAGTAGCCGAAAAGTCGACCAAAATAAGTAGCTCAAAAGTCGCTTAAAATGTAGCTGAAAAGTTGCTAAAAAAGTAGCTGAAAGGTCGCTAAAAGTAGCCGAAAATTCACTAAAAAGTAGCTGCAAATTTGCTTTAAAAGACTTTTCAGTTACTTTTTTTAGTGACTTTTCAGTTACTTTTTAGCGACTTCTTGGCTATTTTTCGGCAGCTCTTTTAGCGACTTTTCGGCTACTTTTTAAGCGACTTTTTGGCTACTTTTTTAGCGACTTTCCAGTTACTTTTTTAGCGACTTTTCGGTTACTTTTTAGCGACTTTTTAGCAGCTCTCTGGCTACTTTTAGCAACTTTTCAGTTACTTTTTAGCGACTTGTCAGCTACTTTTCGGCTACGTTTTTAGCAACTTTTCGGCTACTTTTCAGCTACCTTTTTTTGCGACTTTTCGGCTACTTTTCAGCTGCTTTTTAGCAGCTCTCTGGCTACTTTTAGCGACTTTTCAGTTACTTTTTAGTGACTTTTTGGATACTTTTTGGCTACATTTCAGTGACTTTTCAGCAACTTTTTTAGTTTTTAGTTTACTTAAAAAGTAGCTGAAAAGTCGCTAAAGAAGTCGCCGAAAAGTCGCTGAAGCCGAAAAGTTATCCAAAAAGTCGCTGAAAAGTAGCTGAAATGTCACTAAAAAGGAGAAAGGTTTCGATAAAAATGGAACAAGTTGCAATTGAAGAACTATAAAAGTCTATAAAAGAACCCAAAAGTCTTGTGAGGTTTCGGCTACTTTTTAAGAGATTTTTCGGCTACTTTTCAGCAGGTTTTTTTAGTGACTTTTCTGTACTTTTTGGCTGCTTTTTGGCAAATTTTTTTGGCGACTTTTATTTGGCTACTTTTCGGCTACTTTTTGGATACTTTTTTTACACAAGTTTTTTTGGGGACATTTCAGCGACTTTTCAGCAACTTTTTGGCTACTTTTCGGCTTCAGCGACTTTTCGGCTACTTTTTTAGCGACTCTTCGGCTACTTTTTTTAGCGACTTTTCAGCTAAATTTTTAGCGACTTTTTGGCTACTTTCTTAGTGACTTTTTCGCTACTTTTTTAGCCACTTTTCAGCTACTTTTTTAGTGAGTTTTTAGCTACTTTTTTAACAACTGTTCAGCTACTTTTTAGTGACTTTTCAGCTACTTTTTTAGCTACTTTTTTTAGCGACTTTTCAGCTACTTTTCAGCAACTTTTTCAGCTACTTTTTTAGCTATTTTTCAGCTACTTTTCTAGCGACTTTTCAGCTACTTTTTCAGCTACTTTTTGGCTACTTTTTTAGCTATTTTTCAGGTAATTTTCTAGCGACTTTTCAGCTACTTTTTCAGCTACTTTTTTAGCTACTTTTGAGCTACTTTTTTAGCTACTTTTCCTGCGACTTTTCAGCTACTTTTTTAGCAACTTTTCAGCTACTTTTCTAGCGACTTTTCAGCTACTTTTTTAGCTACTTTTTAGCGACTTTTTTAGCTACTTTTCAGCTACTTTTTTAGCTACTTTTCAGCTACTTTTCTAGCTACTTTTTAGCGACTTTTTTAGCTACTTTTCAGCTACTTTTTTAGCTACTTTTCAGCTACTTTTCTAGCGACTTTTCAGCTACTTTTTTAGCTACTTTTTAGCGACTTTTTAAGCTACTTTTCAGCTACTTTTTAGCTACTTTTCTAGCGACTTTTCAGCTACTTTTTTAGCTACTTTTTAGCGACTTTTTAAGCTACTTTTCAGCTACTTTTTTAGCTACTTTTCTAGCGACTTTTCAGCTACTTTTTAGCGACTTTTTTAGCTACTTTTCAGCTACTTTTTTAGCTACTTTTCTAGCGACTTTCCAGCTACTTTTTTAGCTACTTTTCTAGCGACTCTTCAGCTACTTTTTAGCGACTTTTTTAGCTACTTTTCAGCTACTTTTTTAGCTACTTTTCAGCTTCTTTTTCAGCTACTTTTTGGCTACTTTTTTAGCTATTTTTCAGCTACTTTTGTAGCGACTTTTCAGCTACTTTTCTAGCGACTTTTCAGCTACTTTTTTAGCTACTTTTTAGCTACTTTTTTAGCTACTTTTCAGCTACTTTTTTAGCTACTTTTCTAGCGACTTTTCAGCTACTTTTTAGCGACTTTTTTAGCTACTTTCAGCTACTTTTTTAGCTACTTTTCTAGCGACTTTTCAGCTTCTTTTTCAGCTACTTTTTGGCTACTTTTTCAGCTACTTTTCTAGCGACTTTTCAGCTACTTTTCTATCGACTTTTCAGCTACTTTCTTAGCTACTTTTCTAGCGACTTTTCAGCTACTTTTCTAGCGACTTTTCAACTACTTTTTTAGCGACTTTCTTTAGCTACTTTTCAGCTACTTTTTTAGCTACTTTTCAGCTACTTTTCTAGCGACTTTTCAGCTACTTTTTTAGCTACTTTTTAGCGACTTTTTAAGCTACTTTTCAGCTACTTTTTAGCTACTTTTCTAGCGACTTTTCAGCTACTTTTTTAGCTACTTTTTAGCGACTTTTTAAGCTACTTTTCAGCTACTTTTTCAGCTACTTTTTTAGCTACTTTTCAGCTACTTTTCTAGCGACTTTTCAGCTACTTTTTTAGCTACTTTTTGACTACTTTTTTAGCTATTTTTCAGCTACTTTTTAGCGACTTTTTTAGCTACTTTTCAGCTACTTTTTTAGCTACTTTTCTAGCGACTTTTCAGCTACTTTTCTAGCGACTTTTCAGCTACTTTTTCAACTACTTTTCTAGCTACTTTTGAGCTACTTTTTAGCTACTTTTCCTGCGACTTTTCAGCTACTTTTTTAGCTACTTTTGAGCTACTTTTTTAGCTACTTTTCAGCTACTTTTCTAGCGACTTTTCAGCTACTTTTTTAGCTACTTTTTTAGCTACTTTTTTAGCTACTTTTCAGCTACTTTTTTAGCTACTTTTTAGCGACTTATTTCAGCTACTTTTTTAGCTACTTTTTAGCGACTTTTTTCAGCTACTTTTTTAGCTACAACTACTTTTCTAGCGACTTTTCAGCTACTTTTTAGCTATTTTCGGCTACTTTTTTGGCTATTTTTCAGCTACTTTTCTAGCGACTTTTCAGCTACTTTTTAGCGACTTTTTTAGCTACTTTTCAGCTACTTTTTTAGCTACTTTTCTAGCGACTTTTCAGCTACTTTTCCAGCGACTTTTCAGCTACTTTTCAGCTACTTTTTTAGCTACTTTTCTAGCGACTTTTCAGCTACTTTTCTAGCGACTTTTCAGCTACTTTTCTAGCGACTTTTCAGCTACTTTTCTAGCGACTTTTCAGCTACTTTTTCAACTACTTTTTTAGCTACTTTTCTAGCGACTTTTTAGCTACTTTTCTAGCGACTTTTCAGCTACTTTTTTAGTTACTTTTTAGCGACTTTTTTCAGCTACTTTTTTAGCTACTTTACAACTACTTTTCTAGCGACTTTTCAGCTACTTTTTAGCTACTTTACAACTACTTTTCTAGCGACTTTTCAGCTACTTTTTAGCTATTTTTCGGCTACTTTTTTGGCTATTTTTCAGCTATTTTTCAGCTACTTTTCTAGCGACTTTTCAGCTACTTTTTAGCTACTTTTCTAGCGACTTTTCAGCTACTTTTCTAGCGACTTTTCAGCTACTTTTCTAGCGACTTTTCAGCTACTTTTTCAACTACTTTTTTAGCTACTTTTCTAGCGACTTTTTAGCTACTTTTCTAGCGACTTTTCAGCTACTTTTTTAGTTACTTTTTAGCGACTTATTTCAGCTACTTTTTTAGCTACTTTACAACTACTTTTCTAGCGACTTTTCAGCTACTTTTTAGCTATTTTTCGGCTACTTTTTTGGCTATTTTTCAGCTATTTTTCAGCTACTTTTCTAGCGACTTTTCAGCTACTTTTTAGCGACCTTTCAGCTACTTTTTAGCGACTTTTTTAGTTACTTTTCAGCTACTTTTTTAGCTACTTTTCTAGCGACTTTTCAGCTTCTTTTTCAGCTACTTTTTGGCTACTTTTTCAGCTACTTTTCTAGCGACTTTTCAGCTACTTTTCTAGCGACTTTTCAGCTACTTTCTTAGCTACTTTTCTAGCGACTTTTCAGCTACTTTTTTAGCTACTTTTCTAGCGACTTTTTAGCTGCTTTTCAGCTACTTTTCTAGCGACTTTTCAGCTACTTTTTAAGCTACTTTTTAGCTACTTTTTGGCTACCTTTTCAGCTACTTTTTCAGCTACTTTTTTAGCTACTTTTCAGCTACTTTTCTAGCGACTTTTCAGCTACTTTTTTAGCTACTTTTTGACTACTTTTTTAGCTATTTTTCTAGCGACTTTTCAGCTACTTTTTTAGCTACTTTTTTAGCTACTTTTTAACGACTTTTCTAGCGACTTTTCAGCTATTTTTTTAGCTACATTTCAGCTACTTTTTTAGCTACTTTTCTAGCGACTTTTCAGCTACTTTTTTAGCTACATTTCAGCTACTTTTTTAGCTACTTTTCTAGCGACTTTTCAGCTACTTTTTTAGCTACTTTTTTAGCTACTTTTTAACGACTTTTTAGCGACTTTTTTAGCTACTTTTCTAGCGACTTTTCAGCTACTTTTTCAGCAACTTTTTTAGCTACTTTTCAGCTACTTTTTTAGCTACTTTTCTAGCTACTTTTTAGCAACTTTTTTGGCTACTTTTCAGCTACCTTTTTAGCTACTTTTCTAGCGACTTTTTAGCTACTTTTTAACGACTTTTTAGCGACTTTTTTAGCTACTTTTCTAGCGACTTTTCAGCTACTTTTTCAGCAACTTTTTTAGCTACTTTTCAGCTACTTTTTTAGCTACTTTTCTAGCTACTTTTTAGCAACTTTTTTGGCTACTTTTCAGCTACCTTTTTAGCTACTTTTCTAGCGACTTTTTAGCTACTTTTTAACGACTTTTTAGCGACTTTTTTAGCTACTTTTCTAGCGACTTTTCAGCTACTTTTTCAGCAACTTTTTTAGCTACTTTTCAGCTACTTTTTTAGCTACTTTTCTAGCTACTTTTTAGCAACTTTTTTGGCTACTTTTCAGCTACCTTTTTAGCTACTTTTCTAGCGACTTTTTAGCTACTTTTTAACGACTTTTTAGCGACTTTTTTAGCTACTTTTCTAGCGACTTTTCAGCTACTTTTTCAGCAACTTTTTTAGCTACTTTTCAGCTACTTTTTTAGCTACTTTTCTAGCTACTTTTTAGCAACTTTTTTGGCTACTTTTCAGCTACTTTTTTAGCTACTTTTCTAGCGACTTTTCAGCTACTTTTCTAGCGACTTTTTGGCTACTTTTTTGGCTACTTTTTTTGCTACTTTTTTGGCTACAATTTTAGCTATTTTTCAGCTACTTTTCTAGCGACTTTTCAGCTACTTTTTTAGCTACTTTTTAGCGACTTTTTTAGCTACTTTTCAGCTACTTTTTTAGCTACTTTTCTAGCGACTTTTCAGCTACTTTTTTAGCGACTTTTTGGCGACTTTCTTTAGCTTCTTTTCAGCTACTTTTTTAGCTACTTTTCAGCTTCTTTTCTAGCGACTTTTCAGCTCTTTTTTAGCTACTTTTCGGCTTCTTTTTTGGCTACTTTTCGGCTACTTTTTTAGCCACTCTTCGGCTACTTTTTAAGCCACTTTTCGGCTACTTTTTTAGCGACTTGTCAGTGACTTTTCGCCTACTTTTTAGCTCCTTTTTTAGCAACTTTTTAGCGACTGTTTAGCTACTTTTTTAGTGACTTTTCAGCTACGTTTTAGCGACTTTTTGGCTACTTTTTAGCGACTTTTCGGCTTCTTTTATTAGCGACTTTTCAGCTACTTTTTTAGCGACTTTTTGGCTTCTTTTCGGGCGCTTTTTTAGCGACTTTTCGGCTACTTTTTTTAGCAACTTTTCGGCTACTTTTAGCGAACTTTAAGCTACTGTTTAGCGACTTTTCAGCTACTTTTTAGCTACTTTTCGGCTACTTTTTAAGCGACCTTTCGGCTACTTTTTAAGCGACTTTTCAGCTACTTTTGTGGCAACTTTTCGGCTACTTTTTAAGTGAGTTTTTGCTTCATTGTTTTAGCACTTTTTTTTACTTTTTTTACACAAGTTTTTGCTTCTTGTATAAAGACTTTTTGTTTCTTTTATAGCTGAAAAGTAGCCGAAAAGTCGCTAAAACGTATCTGAAAAATTGCTAAAACGTAGCAGAAAAGTCGCCCAAAAAAGTTGCTAAAAAAGTAGCCGGAAAGTCGCTAAAAAATAAGCTAAAAGTCGTTAAAAAACTAGTTGAAAAGTCTCTAAAAATTTTATTAAAACAAAAAACAAAAAATAAGGTTTTGAATTGATCCTCATTTGAATCATCATAGAATTATTTCAATTGAAATGTGTTACAATTACAAAGGATCACTGCCATCATATCTTTTTGCTGATAAAAATCTGACATTTATACAAATGGCACTAGGCAGATATTGATCATTGATATTTAGACAGTCAGGACTGATACATCTGCATTGATGTTATTTTGATAATCTGAAAGGAGTTTTTGACTTTAGGCTTAGTTAAAGTCTTTAATCTTTTTTATGAGATTATAATTAAAATATTTCCAATTTGTTTTAAGAAATTCCTACATGTGTTATTATCATAAGTTATTTTTTCGTCTCCTAAAGATTTTCAAACAGCAAGGAACTAAGCGCTGCTGCTGGGGGAGGTGCTAATCGGACTCTATACACCCAGATTGCATGTTGGAGAGGACTTTTTATCCCTTTTCCAAAGCCGGTAAAGTCCACGACCACAAACCACATGAAACAGCTGGAAAGCTACACGGGCTAAGCTAAAGACAGAAAAGGCAAAGCGGTGGTAGTTTTTAAGTTGGACGAGTGGATTTTAACTGTGTGGAGCAGATCAAGAAAAACACGTATATTTGTTACTTACATTTTCCCGGAGAGAAAAGTTCTACATCCGAGAATGACCAGCCGCCGGTCCTAGCGATGCTCTCAGACGTGGAGTTATCCAGGAGCAGCAGCGGAGGAGAATTAATGCAGGACGCAGCGTTGTTAACGGAGAGTTAGAGGCAGCGTTGTTAACGGAGAGTAAGAGGCAGCGTTGTTAACGGAGAGTTAGAGGCAGCGTTGTTAACGGAGAGTTAGAGGCAGTATTGTTAACGGGGAGTTAGAGGCAGCGTTGTTAACGGAGAGTTAGAGGCAGCGTTGTTAACGGAGAGTTAGAGGCAGCGTTGTTAACGGAGAGTTAGAGGCAGCGTTGTTAACGGAGAGTGGAGGCAGCGTTGTTAACGGAGGAGAGTTAACAAGGAGGCAGCGGTCCAGCTGAACGTCTGGGCCAAACAGCATGTCCACCCAAACGTCCACGAAAAAGGCTTTTGACCAGAGGTGAGTGGAATATAAAAAGTAGGTACACAAATGATAACCTGACAGTTAAAAAACTACCTTGAGAAAATGTTACTTGAGCACTGTGAGTAATGAACTTATTTTTATATTACTCAAGAAGGAGCCGTGATGGGAATAATGGCGTTTAAAACAACAGTGTTGCTTTAGTAGCGCTTCAGTTCTGGTGATCGATAATTAGCAGGGTCACCATCAAGAAAAGCTCTCTGGTATGTTTTTCTCCATCAACACAACTTCCTCCATTTTATGTCTTCATATCAATGTCAAAACGCTCTGAAACTGTATATTTTCTATTGTTAATGCGGCTTATCAGTATGACCCTACCCAGAAGCCTTTGCGTGGTGACGTCAACTGTAGAATACCTTATTGTATTCTGAATCATGAACTGGATACATTTTCTCCAGGTCATTCAAACAGAAATAATACCACCAGGGGCGATTCCAGGATCAGAGGTTTAGAGGTGCTGAGCACCCAGAGAGCTGCCCATCCAGGCAAGATCAGTTTCACATGATTAGTTTTGAACATTTTAACACAATTTCATTGCCACATTTGTAAACAAAACACTCTTTTCCACAAATCAAAAAAAGGTTTCACAAATCAAAAACAACGCTTTACGGATTCTGCTATTAGAATAACCAGGTTTTAGTGGTTTCTTTGCTCCACGCTTAACACAGTGGTTGAATCACCTGTGCAGCAGCTCATCAGGCTCTGCAGAAGCCTGTTAATCAACTGCTGATTGAAATCAGGTGTGTTTAAACAGGGTTCAAACTAAAACATGCTGGATACCGGACCTCCAGGACCAGGATTGGGCACCCCTGGTTTAGAGCAAGAAAAACCAATGGAGTTAGATTTCTGGATATTTAACATGGGTGCTTGAGTCCACATTATTAAACATCATGGCCTAGGAATCCTTTTAATCTTAACATAACCCTGTTCTCCCAATGGAAATGTGTCAGACAAAACCATAATACGGCAATTTTTTTTATTGCTGAAGACAAATACAACTTTAATGGGACAATATAATTTTACACACACACACACACCTACACGCACATATACATCACACACACACACCGCCTATTTAAGTGTTCCTGTCTTCAAGTGCACGTTCAATCCTTGAGCATCTGTTGGGGTCCCCGGTGCAGAGACATGCAACGCCACACTTGACATTGGCTCTTGCACAGCAGCAACCTCGGGAGCACTTGTCCTTTTTGCACCGTTGGTATTTGCTGTGATTGAGTTCTGAAGGTTTTGCCTCTTTCAGCATCATTGTTGCCACCAGTTTGCCTTTGACAAGTTGTACAATACAAATAAATACATTTTTACATTTGATAACTTACTTGCTATTGAATGCAGAAACATCTTTTGGATGCTTTGTGAAGATACAATTGAAATTCTAACAGTTATTCTGACTGTTAGGGGTTCTAGAGAGATTCCTTTAGTTGGCCATGAACATGCCTGAACAAAATGCATCACAAGAGAGTACACAAACAACAACAAATAGAAATAAACCAGCTGTTTTAATATTAAGTGGAAATGTAAGTTTTAAGAGTTATTTTTTCAGTGGATGTTGTCAGCACGTGTTCTGGAATGCATTTATTGATGGCGTACCCAACCCACTGAGAATTTGAGGGAAAAAATCGTTTTATTTTTACATTTTTCTGATAAAAATACAGGGTTCGTACACTAAAATGGCCACAAATTTTTTTTGCAATATTTCCAGCAGAGCAGACCCTTCAATTATTGGTCCTTAGGATCTATGTGAACAGAAAAACCACAATTAAAAAGTATGGCAGACCATGTCAGGTTCAACCCATTTTATTGACCTTTTGAGACTTTGGCTCCCTGACTATCTTGTTTTGACTTTCTTTCTTGTGCTTACTCCTGATCCATATTTCCGTTTGGATGCATCTATCCATCTCCTGCCTGTTGCAGCATTGAACCACTGGTTGGTCAGATGCTGCGTGCTGTCAATTACTGCAGGAACGTGCACAGTGATAACCTGTCTCTAATTTCTCTCCTCTTGTCTGCGCTGATGATGCAGCACGCGCGGTGCGCCTCACCTCGGCTTTCACCCCGGCAGGTGAGTAACAAAACTCAAGCTATTGTCGCTGAGCTACATTTTTATCAAGACTGCGCTGAGATTCTGACCCGTGCACATTCTCGAGGCCAGCTTCACTACAGTTGGGCATTGGTTGTGGTCTTCCCTGACTACATGGCAAAGGTGGCAAAAGCTAGAGCTGCGTTTACTGACATGAGGAGGCTTCTTCGAGGTCGGCAGGATGTGCAATACGGCCTGCTCTTTCCGGCAAGGTTTCATGTCACCCATGATGGAAAGGATAAAATATTCACTGACCCAGAGGCAGCCATGGTCTATGTGAAGAAAAATATCATCACCAGATCGGACAACTGAATACTTTGAAGCTGTTGCTGCCATGGTGCATGAACCAGCTCCGGTATGGTGTCATACTTGTGCCACCAGCTTGAGCGCGACGTGACCTATCTGTGCGCGCAGTGAGGCTGACTTGAGCGCACATATAAATGTGAACGAACAATAATTTGACGCATGAGCGCACACAACTCTGACCAAACTCCTCGCTCTGCCTGCTCGGCGCTCTCGTGGAGCGTCTCCTCTGCTCGCTCTGCCTGATCTCTCTGCGCTCCCGTGACTACCTCTGCTCTCATGTGACTACTTCTGCTCGCTCGCTGCCTGCTCGGCGCTCTCGCGTGAAGGATTCTGCTCGCTCTAAGTTTTTTTTTAAGCTTTATTAACTAAAAGGAACAATAACAAAAATTGCAATAACAATACAAATATACAAAACTTTAAATAAAGTCACACCTCCAACAAGTTATCAACATAAAAACAGCAATAGTTTATAGTATCAGATAATAATCAGTTATAAAAAAAAAATAAGAAGGAAAAAAACAAATAAAAGGGGAACAAAATAAAAGCAAGTGTTATATAACAAGAAAACCAAATAATTATTTCTTGAAACTATTTTTCTTAACAAAATAAAATAAAAGGGGTTCAAGATAAATTAAGCTGTCCTAAGAACATATGAAGCCTAGTAGCAACGGGATTATCCAACAGTTTCAAAGATTTTTGTAACAAGGACAAATCATTTTTAAGAACAATCCACGAGGGGGGAGATTTGGCATATCGACATTTATGTATATCATATTTTGCATATATAATGAGATTGTTCACCAAAAATTCTGTATTTTTATTCCTTAAAATTACACCAAATTTAATATTCTGAGGGGACTAAAAGACAGCATTACTAATAATTGAGGACAATGACTCATGGAGAGATTTCCATAACTGTAACACAGTTCATAGAACTGGTGCTCTGTTGTCTCCAGATTTGTTCTTCAGATGTAACTATTTTCAACCATAAATTTTAATCTCCTCTTAATAAATTCGTTAGAAGGATAAATATTATAGTTTTAAAATGAACCTGTTTACATTTTGGGGGAATAGGAAATTTTAAGTAATTAGTTTGAATAATTGATATTTCAGATTTATTATAATCTCTAAAAATTAGTGAGCTTATTGCTATTCCAGGATATGGAGTTTTTACCAAATACTGTCTCAAAAACGTATTACATTTTTCATTTACTAGGTCTATATTGTCTAATTTTGCTTTATGTAAATTTGGAGTCTGTATGTTGAAATTGTTTTTTATCGATAGGATGAGGACTGTAGGGATATTTTGTGTAACCTTTCTGTAGAGGTCACTCGAACAGCTCAAGCTATTTTTAAAGTTAAAATCATCCAAACCAAGTATATTACCCATACCATCCATTAAATGGCAAACAGACCAGACTGATTTTGTCATCCAATCTTGTGCAAACCCAGACTTTCCCCTGCTCAATATCACCCTGTTGTGGGACATTATGTGGACTGAAATTATGTTTAAACATCATCTGTCAGTTTAATAGAACCTGTTTATGACACTTTGAGAGTTTTATGGGTAGTTTAGGTATTTCAAAATCACAAACTAATAAAGTCAATCCCTCCAACTTTATTGAAAACAAGAGAAGGTAAGGCAAACCAAATCAGAGAATCAGTGAGTAATAAACACGTGTTCATCTTTATTGAACTCCAATGTTCAAATTCAAGTGTTTAAAGTATTCCAGTATTTTTATAATGTATCCTAGTTAAAATGTAACAAACTGATTTTCCAAACAATGCTGTTAACCGGGTGGGCATTCCTGGTCCTAGAGGACTGCTATCCAGTGTGTTTTAGTTGTTTCTCAACAGGGAAACTAAAACATGCAGGATAGCGGTCCACAAGGATCAGAGCTGCCCACCCCTGCTGTAAAAAGAGGTTCACAGCAGAGTGTTAAAAGTCTTCTTTGGGTCTGCTGGAGCACAGAAAGTTTAAGGAGATCCATCCAGCCAGTAGCCATCACCCTCTGGGACATGCCATCACCTGTGCATCAATTAATATTTAAAAACAAACCCTGCTAAAACTCTGACATTGGGATGAAACGTTTTTTTTCATGACACCATCATACTAGTAACATTAGGAACTTGATAAGAGTTCTCATTTTTGCAATAAACTTTATTTATATCACTAAACCCTTTAAAAGTATAAATAACCAAGAACAATAATAATGATGAAAGACTTGAATAAGGACGCCCCTGGCTTCATGAGCTCAGCTCGTAGCCTCGTCACTCCTTCATCCTCCAGGATGGGCATCAGCATCTGAAAAACAGTGGAAAGATCCCATCACACCTCATGGTGATCCAAATAATGCACTGGTTTGGTTTCTATGTTCCAAATGATTGAAATATTGACCACAATCACCTAATAAATTTCTACTATTTTCAAACCAGACACATTGATCATCTCACACAAAAATGTTCATGCTCACACATGAAAACAAGTTTTTTTATGTGTATGTATGAAAGGTTTTCACGTGTGAGGATGAGAGGTAATTTAGAATATTGTCTCTGGTGGTCCCTCATAATCTTACCTCTGGCAGCATCACAGAGACCCAAGAGGCCTCGTCCCTACTTTCCTTATCCTGGCTCAGACACCAGTCACTTGTTTAGTCGCCCCCAGTAGCTCACAGAGCTGATGAAATAGAAAAGAAAAACCTCAATAAAACAACTTTAAGATAAGACGTGTGTGTGTTAGAACACATGTACATGTGAGTGATGACTGATGAATTTACCCACTGGTCACTTAAATTCAGCGTTAAGAGCTGAGAGTTGTAGGTTAAAAGATTCTGCCACAGGAAAAGTCTCTGTTGGAACGAATCCTTCCACCCATCAAGTCATCTTGTAATCTTTGACAGCAGAGAGTAAAGGGGGAACATGTTAGAGAATACAATTTCTACTAGCAGATTCTGTTCAATAATTACCTTCATCTGATCCCTAGATGACACAAACAGAATCCCACTTTTCTCCACAGCGTCCACATTCCTGCAGTTAAAGATGACAGAAGAAATCAGAACAGCCAGCAGCAGGAGCAGAAGCCAGACATTACTGCACTAGAGTGGCTTTAAAAACTATATGACTAGTCATTTATTGATATGTATGTTCAGAGTGTAGTCAGTAAAACACGCTGCTGATTTCTGTTGTGATGAAACATGACTGTTATGTTCAGATCTATTAAGGTTCCAATAGCTTCTACTTTGGTTAGAACGTTTGTCTCTACAGGACGTGTTTACACACAAGGAAGAAGCATTTTTCAGATGACCTGTTAAAGCAATAAGAGTTGTGGTTAATAACGTTCCCAGGCTGAAATGTTGAAGGAGGGCAGGCTTAAGCCGGGCGTAAACTGTGTGACTTTTAAGTCATATTCTTGGTAGACCTAAAAATGTGCTAAAAATAGTAGTTTTTAATGCAACACATCAAACCTTTGTATCTGTTATTGATGTCTGTTGTCCTTCAGGCTTGCTGTAAAACTCGGCCTGATCTCAAAGATTCTCACTCAAGAGGAAAATTGGCTCAAAATAAGCCAAAACTTGCACAGTGTACGCCCGACTTTAGAATGCCAGCCACATTTTCATAGTTTGCTGCCCTTTGCTTCTGTTATTGTCACCCTAATAAACATTTACTTAACAAGAAAATGGTGCTGCACCTCAGCCTGTCATGAAAATCTGTGCATCAAAGGTTGAATGACTCCTTTAGTAGAAGTTTGCATCTTTTTCAGCACAATCTTAGTCCAGTGAGCCATTGGACATCTGCCACCGCAGCCATTCCAGAGACTCCACATCTGGGAACATCAGAAAAAGACATGTAAACATTCAGAGCTTTAGAAGAAAAAACACCACATTCACTATTACTAACGTTATCCTTTATCTATCGTTTTAAAACAACTTTTGACCTCATGTATGTTACATTAGCAACAAGAATATTAAGTTGAAGAATAAAAATATTTGTTTGAAAACTGGTTCAGGAATAACTTTATCTTAGTCAGTTATTTAAACCTGACAGCTACTCAGCACAGCACAGCTACTCAGACTTTATCAACGATTTTTCTAGGCTTGACTCTCCTTGAGTTTTCTACTGGATTAAAATGAAAAAGTCTTAAAGACTATATGAAGAAAAAAGCGTTAAGAAAAAGTAAATGACCCTTGCCGAGTTTCTGATTAAAAGGATAGCTTTGTAAGCTACCATTAGCTTAGCAGCTAAACTAATGGTAGCTTAGCAGCTAAGCTAAAGGTAGGCCGGACTTTTTAAACCATTCAGAAAGAAAAACTCAGCGGAGAAACAGCAACTCATGTCACCTCTTAGATATGCTACGAGTATATAATGCATCTTTGAAAATGACTTATAAATTAGAAAATAATAAAAACAGCCGTCACTTACGTTCATTTTAGCCATCAGAACTTGTGCTGACTCGAGCTCGAGACACACGAAGAACTTCTGGTTGTGATTGGCTGTTTTTTGTCACATGGCAGTATTTTCGAGGCTTTGATTGGACAAAGAAGAGCTATTGTGTGATTGGCTGGTTGTTCTTTTTTTTTTTTTACTTTATTAACAGAAAAAACTGGTGATGAGGTTCATCTACGTACAACTTAGAGAATAACAAAATACAACTTAGAGCAAGCAGAGGTAGTCACGTGAAAGCGCCGAGCAGGCAGCGAGCGAGCAGAGTCCGTCACGTGAGAGCGCCGAGCAGGCAGCGAGCGAGCAGAGTCCGTCACGTGGGAGCGCCGAGCAGGCAGCGAGCGAGCGAGCAGAAGTCACGTGAGACCAGAGGTAGTCACGGGAGCGCAGAGAGATCAGGCAGAGCGAGCAGAGTAGACGCTCCACGAGAGCGCCGAGCAGGCAGAGCAAGGAGTTTGGTCAGAATTGTGTGCACTCATGCGTCAAATTATTGTTCGCTCACATTTATATGCGCGCTCAAGTCAGCCTCACTGCGCGCACAGATAGGTCACGTCGCGCTCAAGCTGGTGGCACAAGTATGACACCATACTCCGGTGGCCTAGTGGTATGAGTGTCCACCCCAGGACTGGGAGATCGGGGTTCAAATCCCGGTCGGGTCATACCAAAGACTTTGAAAAAATGGGACCCAATGCCTCCTCGCTTGACACTCAGCACTAAGGGGTTGGATTGGGGGGTTAAACCACCAAATAGTTCCCGAGAGCGGCCACAGCTGCAGCTCACCGCTCCCCACCATGGGGATGGGTCAAATGCAGAGATGTAATTTCACCAGTGTGTGATGATGACTTGAGACTTTAACTTTATGTACTGGTCAGGTTGTTTCTAGACACTCTGCTTGTGTTTAACGGAGCTTTGTTGATAACTATAACATATGATCAAGATGGTGCGGCATGGGCTGCTGCCTGACACAGTAGCTCTCGCTTCTTCTCTTTTCTCTTTTTTATTCTTTTTATTCCTTGCTTGTCTTGTGTTGCATGTTTTTAACCGCACAATCCACAGGAGTACTTTTGGGTCGTTTGTGTTCATTTTTTTACTTTTATCTGAACTTCTGGGGATCGCACAAGGAAATTGTCTCGGGTCCATCCACGCACCTATTTTCTACACCAGGGACCAGCTGATGAAGTTGCGGCCATCTGCGCTATTCCCCACAGATGAGCCTGTCCTGCCCCCAGAATTAAGGAGGAAACGCAGAGGGTTCAGAGCGGGTTTTAAAGTACAGCACAGGAAACGGAGATATAAACCATTTTTACCCTCCGTGATTATGGGAATGTCCGTTCTCTGCCCAACAAGATTGATGAGCTCACAGCACTGACCAGACTCCAGCGGGATTTCAGACGGTGTAGTCTGATCTTTCTTACTGAGATGTGGATGAATGAGCTCATCGCTGAATCTGAGGTTTCCCTGGAAGGATTTAAACTTGCGCGCGCTGACAGGAGTGCGGAGTGGTAAGTGCAAAGGTGGGGGTCTGGCTGTGTTTATTAATGAGAGATGGTGCAACTCGGCGCATGTGACCATTAAACAAAAACTCTGTACAAAAGACATTGAGTTACTGGCTGTTGGTCTCTGGCCCTATTATATCCCGAGAGAGTTTTCACATGTCATAGCGTTTAATGTGTACATCCCCCCCTCGGCTGACGCAGCCGCTGCATGCGAGCTGCTCCAAAGTTCTGTGGAGAAGCTGCAGACAGCTCATCCAGACGCGCTTGTTCTCATCAGCGGGGATTTTAATCACGCCTCTCTCTCCTCCACTCTGCCCACTTTTACACAGTATGTTAAGTGTCCCACAAGAAATTTTAATACAATTGATCTTCTGTATGCTAATGTCAAAAACGCATACACTTCCTCCCTCCTGCCGCTGCTCGGCCGCTCAGACCACAACCTCATTTACCTGAAGCCTGAATACACACCCAGGGTGATTAGGGAGCCTCCTCAGAAAAAAACTGAAAGTGTGGAATGAGGAATCAACAGAAATTCTGAGGGACTGTTTCCAAACCACAGACTGGGAAACACTCTGCAGCGCTCATGGTGATGACCTTGACAGCCTGACCCACTGTGTGACTGGTTATGTAAATTTCTGTGTAGAAAACACCGTCCCAACACGAAGAGTGAGGTGTTTCTCAAACAATAAACCTTGGCTGACCACAGAGCTGAAATCCCTGCTGAATGAGAAAAAGAAAGCTTTAATGTCTGGAAATAAGGAGGCGCAAAAACGTGTACAGAAAGAACTTAAACACAAAATAAGACAGGCAAAAGACAGCTACAGGAGGAAGCTGGAGAATCAGCTGGGGCAGAACAATGCTCGTGGTGCCTAGAGAGGCCTCAGGAACATCACAGGTCACAGTGGGAGGAGTGGTGCCAGTGGGTCTGCTGACGGGAACCAGAACCGGGCCAATGAGCTTAACCTGTTGTTTTAACAGATTCGACTCCATCCCCCCCACTGCTGCAACCACCACTACCACCCCCCAACCACCTCCACTCAGCCAGCCAACCCCCCACCTGCCAACTACACACCATTCATCAGCTTCTCCCCCCTCCACCAACCCTCCTCAGCAACAACCCCCTCTCACTCCCCCCTCTCAGTTACACCGGACCAGGTGAGGAGAGAACTGAGGCGGCTTAAGAACAGAAAATCAGCAGGTCCTGATGGAATCAGCCCCAGACTGCTCAAAGACTGTGCTGACCAGCTGTGTGAAGTGGTCACACACATGTTCAACCTGAGCCTTCGACTGGAGCAGGTCCCCATCCTGTGGAAGACCTCCTGTGTGGTTCCAGTCCCCAAAACATCACATCCCAGGGAACCAGACCACTACAGACCAGTCGCCTTGACCTCCCACCTGATGAAGACTATGGAGAGACTCATCCTCACCCATCTGCGTTCAGTGGTGACCCCAGAAATAGACCCACTTCAATTTGCATATAAACCAAACATGGTAGTGGAAGACGCCCTCATCTACCTGCAGCACCAGGCTCTGAATCACCTCGAGATGCAAAAAAGCACTGTGAGGATCATGTTCTTCGACTTCTCCAGTGCCTTCAATACCATCCAGCCGTGTCTACTGCAGCAGAAGATGAGGGATGCAGGAGTGGACGAACATCTGACTGCATGGATCATCAACTACCTCACCAACAGGCCACAATATGTGAGGCTGCACATCTGTACGTCTGTAAGGTGATTGTGTGCAGCAACTGGTCCCACAACACAGATGCTCTGTATAAGAAGGGCCAAAGCCGCCTCCATCTCATGAGGAGGCTGAGGTCCTTCAGAGTTAACTCCCAGCTGCTAAAATCCTTTTATCACTCTGTTGTTGACTCTGTTATTCATTCTGCTGTGGTCTGCTGGGGTGTAGGCAGCTCTGACCGAGACAGGAAGAGACTGAACAAGCTAGCTACCAAAGCTAGCTCGGTTCTGGGCTGCCCACTGGATTCTGTTGAGGAGACGTGTGAAAGGAGGATGCTGGTGAAGATGACCTCCATCTTAAGAAACCCCTCCCATCCACTGCACTCCACTGTGGAGATCATGGACAGCTCCTCCAGAGGTAGACTGAGACATCCCAGATGTAAAACTGAGCGCTATCGTAGATCTTTCATCCCCTCTGCTGTAAGAGTGTATAACTCCTCAGTTTAAGCTGTACTGGTATCATCCTGGTACACAATAACACCAATGCAATATTCATGTGTTCTATACATGTGCAATACCGGATTCACATTGTTGTCTGTGTCTCTTACAGTATGCTGCATAGTGCTGGTACCAAGTTTGTTTTTATCTTTTATTTGTGTTTTTTTAGTGACTGAAGATTACAATACTAGATTACTGCTTATGTGTATATAGATGTATCCTTGTTTTTATTTCTCTTCTAGTGATGGTGCTGCTGTGACAAGTGAATTTCCCCACTGTGGGATCAATAAAGTCTATTCTATTCTATGTTCTGAGCGGTGTCTTTGCTGGACACCGGGACGCTTTTGTTAGTGACATGGACTGATTTTGATTTTGTTCTGTTTTTGGTGATTCTCTTTCCTCCTGTGTTGCTGTGGGATACTGTTGGGACTATCACTGATTTGCATTTGTGTTTTGGCTGGTTGAGTTTTTTCTTTTTGTTTTTGGGAGACCGGTCAGGAGCCCAGGTGACTGTGGTTGGGGCTTTGTTTCCTGTACAAATACAGGATTGTGTGGACGTTTTGTTGTGAGGGAATGTTTTCTCCAGGTTCTAGTTAGAGAGGGAGTAGGGCTATACTGGATCTATATGTGAGCCTGGGTTGTTTGCTGTTCGGGTTTCATGTGTGATGCTTTTCATGCTATGTTCATGTTTTTTATGTACTTGCTATGAGATCACTGACAGTCAGACATCTGGATGCCCTGTTACATGGGTGACTTGGAATGTTAAATCCCTTAATTTCTATTAAAGTACAGGAAAGTCATGACTAATTTATCTTTTTTGCAGGAAACATATACGGTCAGCGGACAAATCACATTTTATGAAACAATGGTCTGGTCAGGTGTTTCAGTCAACTTTTGGTTCTAAATCAAGGGGGGTTGCTATTATAACTGGTAATCATGTACAATTTAATGCTTCTAGGGTACATAAAGCCTCTACTGTGCATTATGTAATTGTAGTGGGGGTGTCATGATGAGTGTTGGTTGTGGACCCATATGCTGGTGAGTGAGGCTCTGGCAAGCAGGAAGATGCTTTAAATCCATTTATTTCAGTCAGGATCTGCAGCACACTAACATCAACAGGGGATGACAACACATGAACAAGCAACACTTCACAGGACCAACAGGGTTTAAATACATGAGCAGCAGGGAACACAAATGAGCATGGTAATGAGAGGCAGGTGAGACTAATCAAATGTTAACAAGGGGAGACAAGACACAAGACAACAGGAGCTGGGGAGCAGAACCTGACAGTATGCCCCCCTCAAAGGGTGGCACCTGACATGCAAAACAAAACCAGACCAAAGAAGGGCAGTTGTGGGGGGGAAATAACCAAAAACAACCCACAATGGGCAGGAACCACCAGAAACTCAAAAACCCTACAAGTCCAAACCAGAAAAGTCACTAAGGTGCCTCAAGAGCCCAGGGAGATAACCCCTCCCTGGGCTGAGTGTCCCAATGATCCTAGGAGTTAAGTTGTCTGAGGCTTTATGCCTCTGGTAGGGTCACCCATGGCAAACAGGACCTAGGTGAGGGATCAGACAAAGTGCAGCCCAAAGACCCCTTATGATTAATACGATAAATGGAACCAGTGTTCCCTTGCCCGGACGCGGGTCACCATGGCCCCCCTCTGTAGTCAGGCCTGGAGTTGGGGCACGCTGGAGAGCACCTGGTGGCCGGGCTTTTACCCATGGAGCCCGGCCAGGCATAGCCCGAAGAGGAGAGGTGGGTCCCCCTTCCCATGGGCCCACCACCCGTGTGAGGGGCCAAAGGGGTTGGGTGCTGTGTGGCAAGGGTGGTAGCCGAAGGCGGGGACCTTGGCAGCCTGATCCTCGGCTACAGAAGCTGGCTCTTGGCACGTGGTATGTCACCTCTCTGGTGGGGAAAGAGCCGGAGTTGGTGTGTGAGGTTGAGAGGTTCCGACTACATATAGTCAGATTGTGAATCGGTGGGTCGAGTACTTCAATTCAATTCAGTTTATTTCTATAGCGCCAAATCACGACAAGAGTCGTCTCAAGGCACTTCACAAAGTAAACATTCCAATACAGTTCAGTTCCTTAAGCCAATCAGTAAAAAAGTTTCCTATATAAGGGACCCAGCAGATTGCATCAAGACACTGACTGTGTGTTGATACAATCCTCGGTTAAAATGACGCCTATGTCTATGGGACTGCACAGCGTAGTCAATGTTAACGGTTAGCATGCTTAAGCCCTGTCGGTTAGGGTGTACACCATCTCGCCTAAAAAAGGAAAAACGCTCCCTAAACAGGTTGAAGTTATCAATGAAACCAAAACCGAAGGACCTGCAAGCAGACTGGAGCCAGGAATGGAGAGAGAGCAGGCGGCTCCATTGGAGTTGTTTCCAGAGAATTAAAAAGAGCAACAATTACTCCAGTTTAAAAAGAAGACGACCCTGCTATTTTTAACAACTATAGGCCAATTTCAGTCTTACCAGCACTCTCTAAAGTTCTTGAAAAAATTGTGCAAGAGATTAAATTACTATCTGGACAAAAATAACATTAAAAAAAATAACAAAAAGTCAATTTAAAAAGGCCATAAAATCAATGCGTTTGTAAAGATCCAACTTCCCATCTCGCAGAAATTACTCTGTCCTGCTGGCCATAATGGGGGGAGAGATGCTCGCAGGAAGTACTGTGTCCCGCTGGCCGTTACAGATACTCCAGCCCACCGGTTGGGGGAAGGGGGTTAGTTAGGTCTCCAGGTGGGTGAGCGGCCCACCAAGATGAGCGGCCCATCTGGACGATGCCAGATATGCCAGATGGCCAGTCCACCCCTGACCACGAGTGTGGGCTCCCATGCTTATACATTCTTACAACAATTTATAAATCTTGTTGTGAATCCAGCTTAAGTAAAAAGGATATTTCTGTTGTTGAGAAGGTGTTGAAAAGGGAACGGTTATGTAATCCTGAGTGGTACCGTTCAGTGTTCCTAATCAATTACTTCCAATCACTATGTGAGATTAACCTGATCAAGCTTGGACAAAGCTGTGAAAGTCTGTAGTGGATGGGAAGAGTTAGATTTATTTTTATCCTAAATAAAAATAGTATTTGGCTGAAACTGGGTAAGAAGATAAATGTCTTCCCACCAAAAAACATTAAATCAAAGAATATTCAGCCCAGAAGTGAACACAACAAAGAACGGGTTCAAACTAAAAATGCAGATAATTTTATCAAGAAGGGACTGAAGAACAGAATGTGTTGAACACACCTCTTCAGAACCACTCATTGTTTTCACGTTAGACAAGTTTCTTATTTCAAGGATCTCAGAAAAGAAAAAAACCAGGAAGTTCTTCTTGCAGCATGCTACAACTTGTCTTTTCACCAAGGATTCAGGTTTTCAGCAGTAAACGGACTAAGTTCAGACAGCAGCTAAGTCTAAAGGTCACAGCTGATCACAGCAACATGTCGGAACTTATTTTTCAGTCCTTCACTTCAGTCTGGCTGTTCGGTGTTTTTGTTGTTCTGCTGGTTTTCCACCTGCTCCACAGTAGCTTCAGCTCCCGTGAAGAGAGAGAACCTCCAGGACCCAGAGGTCTTCCTCTGATCGGTAATCTGTTTCAGGTGGATCTGAAGAGACTCGACCAAAGCCTGTTTAATGTGAGTAACGTTCACTTTCTCTCCAAACTGTCTGCAGAGTGGGCAGGGTTTAGGTAAACTGTGTCACTTTAGCTGCTTTGTGTTTCTAGCTGTCTAAAGAATACGGCCCAGTTTTCCAGGTGAGCTTTGGACCACAGAAGGTGGTGGTTCTGGCGGGTTACAGGACCGTCAAACAGGCTCTGGTGAACCACGCTGAGGAGTTTGGAAACAGAGAGATTAATCCAATTTTTTATATTTTCAACCAGGGACACGGTAGGAAAATCTAAAACACTTTCCAAAGTTAGTGAAACAGCTTGTTTTTGATGAATGGAGTGAACATTTTCTGTTTGCAGGTATTCTGTTTTCTAACGGAGACTCATGGAAGGAAATGAGGCGTTTTGCTCTGACCACACTGAAGGATTTTGGAATGGGCAGGAAGATGAGTGAAGAGATAATTACAGAGGAATGTCGCTACCTTATCCAAGAGTTTGAGCTATTTAAAGGTAAATCTTTGATACAATGCAGACATTAATTCACACACAAATGTGTATTCCAGCAGGGTCTGTGTGACACGATCATAGAAATGGGCTCATGTTGACCAAGTAGTGCCTGAGTTAGCAGGTGGATGATGTGGTTGTCTGAAGCATAAGGACTAGTTTGTGTTTACCAACACAGATTTATACACTTCATATTAACATTTTCTAATTACTTGGTCCCAAACAGCATTTAAGACTTCTGAAACAGGTGACCAGCTCCGGTGGCCTAGTGGTAGAGTGTCCGCCCCGGGACTGGGAGATCAGGGTTCAATTCCCGGTCGGGTCATACCAGAGACTTTGAAAAAATGGGACCCAATGCCTCCTTGCTTGACACTCAGCACTAAGGGGTTGGATTGGGGGGTTAAACCACCAAATAGTTCCCGAGCGCGGCCACAGCTGCAGCTCACCGCTCGCCACCATGGGGATGGGTCAAATGCGGAGATGTAATTTCACCATTGTGTGATGAATACTTGGTACTTTAACTTTATTTTGTAATTTTATCACAGATAAAGCCTTCAACATCACCCAGGCTATCAATTATGCTGTTTCAAACGTGATCTCTGCTCTGATGTTTGGGAAGAGATTCGATTACAAAGATCCCGTCTTCCAAGCTATGGTGGAAAGAGACAGTGAGACCATTCATCTGACAGGATCTGCCTCAATCCAGGTACGAAAGAATGTCTGAGTGTGTCTAAAAAGCCTGACTAACTCATCAAAACAACTTTATTGGGTCAGATGAGCATGGAGTAGCCTGGCAAGCCATCCTATATATGTGAATATATTGTCTGGCCACGAACCATTTACGGCTCTCAGTCGTGAGGCGGGATCTACGGTTGTCTTTCAAAATGTCAGCACGCAATTGGATAGCGCTAGGACCAATCAGAGTAACGAACAACGTGACGTAATCACAGCGACGGAAAAGAGGGAGGCAGCAATGGCGTCTAACATCAATGATTTCTGTCGTTTTTGTATAAAAACATGTGAATATCAGGTGTACTGGGACATTGCACTACTTTGTTTGATAAAAATAAGAAGCCGCTAAGTATATCAGACAGACTTACGCACGTTGGAGTCTAAATAATCCAATGTTGATGACAAAGCCGTTTCAAACTAACGTGGTTCCTGAGTTGCTGCGATGTTGCTTGGGTTCGCGGCCACAGCGCTGACGTCATCGGCTACTCCCACTCTGTGATTGGCCCAAAATATAGAGCGCTATGATTGGCCCAACCAAAACTATAGCGAGCTGTGATTGGACAGCCACAGGCTGTGAGGGTTCCTATGAAGCATGACTAGACCAAACTCTGCAAAGCAAGAATTTGGTCTAGTTCACTAGGCTAAGCACGGAGAGGACCACAATACCATTTTATGATCCATTACAGAAAGTGTTTCCTCTCACTAGTACAGTCATGGCCAAACGTTTTGGTCCCTTCATCGGAGAATATGACTTTGCGAATGGACTGCTGAGGACTGGGGCAAAGTCATATTCTCCGATGAAGCCCCTTTCCGATTGTTTGGGGCATCTGGAAAATGGCTTGTCCAGAGAAGAAAAGGTGAGCGCTACCATCAGTCCTGTGTCATGCCAACAGTAAAGCATCCTGAGACCATTCATGTGTGGGGTTGCTTCTCATCCAAACAACAGTAAACAAAGACAAACTAAAACAAAGAACCAGAAAACAAGAAAGAACAGAACCAAAACCAGCGATAACCCTACCATACATTAAAGGAATAACAGAAAAAATAAGACATGTAATGTCAAAACATAACATAAACACTCCAATAAAACCATACATGACCGTCAAAAAAGGACTAGTACACCCAAAAGACGCAATAACACAGGAACAAAAATGTGGAGTCGTTTACGAAATTCCATGCAAACTCTGTAATAAAACATACATAGGAGAGACAGGACGACAACTCAACACATGCAAAATGGAACATAAAAAGGAATGTGAAAAAGAAACAAGCCGAAGGCACACCAGAGCAGCCAAAGAGGAAGCAGAAAACACAATAAGGAAATCAGCCATACCAGACCACTGTGAAAGAGAAAACCATATAATGGACTGGGACAGCACACAGATCATAACAACAGAACAACAAAAATACAGACGATGGATAAAGGAAGCAATCGAGATAAGGAGACGTGGACCCAGGACCATGAATAGGGATGAAGGAGTGTACACGCTGGATCATTCATGGGACGTGGTGATCGACCAGGAAGGCGCAGGCAGTAGGGGTCGGCAACGCCCCTTACTGCCTGCAAATAAACAGCGGAAGTGACGCCGTCAAGTCGGCGTGACTCTGAAGATGGCGACAGTAGTCGCCGAAACCGTCAGTGATTAAAGGTAAATGAAACATCATAATACTGTGTTAAAACAAGAAAAACCAATGGTGCTGCAGCTAGAGTTCTGATGAGAATTAAAAAGAGAGACCACATCTCTCCTGTTTTAGCTTCCCTACATTGGCTGCCTGTTAAATTCAGAATAGATTTTAAGATCCTCCTTCTCACATATAAAGCTCTTAATAATCAAGCTCCATCATACATCAGTGATCTGATTGTTCCATATGTTCCTAACAGAGCACTTGGCTCTCAGACTGCAGGTTTACTGGTGGTTCCTAGAATATCTAAAAGTAGGATGGGAGGCAGATCTTTTAGCTATCAGGCTCCTCTACTGTGGAACCAGCTCCCAGCTTTAGTCCGTGAGGCAGACACCTTGTCTACTTTTAAGACTAGGCTCAAAACTTTTCTATTTGATAGGGCTTATGGTTAAATTCTGATGTTAGCCCAGGTTTAGACGAGTGGGGAGCAGAGGGAGGTGGAGTGTACAGAGGGGACTACAGTCGTTAAAGACTTTTCTCCCTGGCCCTGCCTCCCACATGCCTCCATCTAAAAGGCTAGGTTATCCTGAGTTATCTCTGTAGTTATGCTGCTATAGGCTTAGACTGCTGGAGGACATACTGACCACTTTCCACACTCTGCTACTCTCTTCTACCACCACTCTCTAATTGCATTATTTCCTGTTATTTCAGCTGTTAACTTTATTTTCTCTCTAAGTGTTTTTCTCCCCAGAAGAAGCTACACTGGCGTTCTGCTGAGCTGTGGTGGCCTCATGGAGGGGGCCATCGGCTGGCACACTGCTGCCAACCACTGAACATTCTCCCTCTCCTGATATTACATCTCACTTTCTTTAACATAGAATGTGCTACTATTAGTTCACCTATTGAATTAATTATAGATTCACTCAGATAAAGACAATAAAGTTTCTCTTACTAAATAGAACTTCTACTAAGAAATCACAGTGTAGCCATAGAAACACTACTTGATCTATATGGTGTGTGTGTGTG
>SSNS01000390.1:47695-146569 GCA_006937985.1 Aphyosemion australe
CAGGAGAGACGCCTTCATGCCCTTTTCTGCAGGTACTTTGTTTGGTTTTTAAGCATCAGACATGATAAAAGATAAAAGTTTGTACAAACCATTCTGAAGTTCAGATTTGGTTGAATGTAGTTTATAATAAGAAAAGGTAAATACCACAGCAGAGGTGGATAACCCTTCATACTTTATCTTTCAGGTCGCAGGGTGTGTCTTGGAGAAAGCCTGGCCAGAATGGAGATCTTCCTGTTCTTCACCTCCCTCCTTCAGCATTTTTCTTTCACTGCTCCACCTGGAGTTTCAGAGGATGATCTGGATCTGGAACCAGTTGTGGGTTTGACCCTTGCTCCTAAACCTCAGATGATGTGTGCTGTCTGTCGCCACTGAGGAAGAGTCAGACTTACTCTACTGTTTTTTATTTATGTTTTAATTGGGGTGCAGTCATTTTATAGTATTGGGGAAAAGGTTGTTGCGTGTAAATATCTGAGTTTAGCTTGTCAGGCTTGTTTTCAGCTCTGATTTCCTTTACTGCCAGAATCTTGCCCTCCCAGGACATCAACTGTAGCCATCTTGTTGGAACATTTTTTGGCATTTGCACGAGACTGAACTCTTTTATCTGCTTCTTTGACTCACCCATCCTTGTGTCACTTCTTATATTAAAGGTTTTGGACAGACTCTGGATGAACGTTGTAGAAATTAAGTTTAACTACACTTTACCATCTATATAAAAATAAACTGGGTTCAGTTTAAGTAATTTTGTGATAAATCTATATAAAAAATTAAAATTCTCTCCTCTAAACACTGAAGAACTGTGTTTCGTATTCGTCACTGAAAGACGTCTTACAGGGCAGCTACTGCAGCCACTACGTGATTAGCTGTATTTTGTTCAACGTCGTCCTCACAATGGTTACGAATAATCGTGTTTACAGCTGCAGCAAAAAGTCTGAGCCATATGTCGGAGTCCTGCACGCATTCCTAACGAACATAGCAACATTAAAGTGATGGAGAAACTGCTTGTAAGGAGGATTGTAGCGAGCTGGGAGCATGACTGGCACAGCGCTAACCGTATTAGCTCTGGTAAGGATAGAAGTCATTTGTGAAAGCCATGACACGCTCAAAGGTTATATCTAAAAATGATCCGAATATTCCGACAATTTATCCACCTGGGACCGGCAGAGCGCCAGCGTCGGCTGGCTTGACCGCAAAGTGGCGGCTGGATTACTACAACAGCCGAGCCAGCGAGGGGCTGCAGGATAACGCCGATCAGGAAAAGAGAAGTTATTCTGGTAAGCTATCATATAATATTTTTCTGACGTTATATCAAAATGTACACGCAGCAATAAAACTGGCAGCCTATAGTTTTATTTTTCTGTAGATTGTTGAAATATACTGGTGCATGGGTCTCGCACCATACTGGTGCAAGGGGTGTTCGCTCGTCCACAAACGCCAAAATATAACAAGTACACAATATAAGTAAATAAACGGTAACAACTTTGGTTCTGAAGATGTTCACCATCCTTCCACGTCGGCTTTGCCTCCAGCGCTCCAGATCGACTTGCATCCTGTCTGAGTCTTGAACATGTCCAGCTGTGCATTGACCTCGTCAGCTAACCGGCTTGTGGCTAATCCAAGTCAAACAGGCCGGATGACCTAGTCCCTCCGGGGCTCACCAATATCTGTTCTCATCGCATTCCAGAGAAAAACAATCTGACCGACTAGCAGAGGTTTCAGAAGCTACATCTGACTGATAAAACATTTGTAGCGTGATGGATGTCACTACACATTTATTGAATGATCGATAAGATACAATATTCTGTATAAATATGAATTATCAATGTAGAAAAGCCCTCAAAATCTTGAGTTTGTGATCAAGTTTTTGTTAGTTTATTTTGAAATTACCCAGAAGTTCGCACCGGAAGTGGCTACAGCTATGTTACTTTAAGTTTGTTACTGGATAACTTTTTTTACTTATCACTCTGCGTTATGTCACGGCACGGGAATCAGCACCGTGATGTTAAGTGTGTGCGTGGATGAACAGTAAGTGCTTGTCATCATTAGGTTAATTTAGGTTGCGGTTCGTATTTGCTACGAGAACGCTGTTAGTTTGAATTCCCTCGTGACAAGTCGGTGCCGGTTCGCTAGCGTCTGGAGGGGGAAGAAATTTGCCTTCTAAGGACATATGTGAATGTGAAAGAGTTGGTTCACTGCGCCGTTAAAGTACATCTTAGACCGTGTTGTTACGGTGCAAGAATGGGAGTCACTTAATAGAGTAGGGTATCGCTGCAGACCCGGAGACTCCACTTTCAGGCCGACTCCACTTTCAGGCTTCGACTGTTTTTGAGACAGCGCCGCCCCCTGGACTAGTTTCATGAGGAGGGTATCATACTATTGGGTTTCATAGCAATCCAAGATGGATCGAGGAGGGGATCACGAGCAGAGAGTAAGTTGTGATATGTTGAAAGTGAGTTGACGCTGTTTAATCACCGCGTGTAGTCTAAGCTAGGAGCTAATAAAGTAATAGTAAAGAAATGGTCTAAATTGCTGATTTAGTTATTATACTGTCCATATTTTTATCTATATATATATTATAAATTAACTAAGTTATTACCTTTTTTGTGGATGATTTCACAATAAGGCTTATAGGCAAACATTTTCATAAAAGTATGAAATAGTCCACAGTTTCTGGCTAATGGTTATTTTTTTTTATTACATCTATGTTAATATTTAATGCACGCTACCCTTTGCTTACATTATAAATTATGTTTACTTACCCATGTTTGTTTTTATCTTTTATTTGTGTTTTTTTAGTGATCTAAGATTACAATACTAGATTACTGCCTATGTGTAAATACATGTACCCTTGTTTTTATCTTTCTTTTAATTACCCTTTGAGTGTTGGTGCTGCTGTGACAAGTGAATTTCCCCACTGTGGGATCAATAAAGTCTATTCTATTCTATTCTACACCTAGATACTAGGGTAAGAGGAGATATAGTATATGTTCAGTTCAGTTCTAGTAATATTGATACTTCTGTAATTACAGCATCTATCAAGTTGTATGTTTACCTTTTCAGTGAAGTTGAAGAGTTTGGCCGAAGAATTGACAGAGAATTTTTGAAAAGGGGAACACTTTAAATGGTAGGTAATGCTGTAAATGGAAATACAACACTGAATTGTCTGTGTTGCACATGTTTTGATGAGTGTACAATTTCAAGAAAAGTGTTTGATTTCAGCTTTGTGCTTAATTTCTTTCTTTCCTCTGCAGACCCCACCACCACCTCCACACACACACGCACCATGGCCTGTCTCAATAAAACATTTAACACCATTCCAGTGTCTCATAGTCGTTTGTTTCCTATTCCCACAACAAAAATGAGGAACAGACACCACAGATCCAGTGTTTTAAATCGAGTTTTATCTGTAGTGCAAGTTTCTCAGTAGCCACAATTTCACAAATATTAAGAAGGGGAAAAACAATCGTTATTGGACCATCAACATGACCATTGACCAATAATAATGCAGCTGGGTTTTAAATAAAGTTTTACTTGAATAAAATGTGTTCATCATTTCAGAGGTCCACAGCATTTTGTTCATTTACATTTTGCTCTTAAAGGTAAAGTTAGATTAATTGATTCCAATGTATTTATGTAATGCCTTCTTAGGGTTCTCACCAACACCAGGCAAGGTGGGTTAAGTATCTTGCACAAGGACACAGCAGCAGCATTCTCTGGTGGGAGCCGGGATGGGATTGAACCTACAACTTTCTGATTACTGGACAACCCGCTTTACATTAAATGTGGGGTCTTTAACAGCAATTGAAAAAAAAGGCATGTCTCAAAAAAAGAGACAGCTCCATATGACTGGAATAAGTTACCTTCTAACTTGAGGTCTATTTGTTCAATTCGTTTATTTAGAAATTTTCTGTATGACCATTTAATGCCTATTTGTGATTGTTCTGCTGTAACCGCCTAATTTGGATATGTGTGCATGTGTACACTGGGTCTGTTTATATTATCATACGTAACCAAATGACCCTGGCTAATATTATTGGTGAGCCATAGCTTAGCAGGATTTTTTATTTTTTATTTTGTGGAGGTGTCTTGTCATTTTTGTTGTAATTAATTAATTAATTAATTAAACAATTTTAATAAGCAGTTAATAGAATATAAGAAATAAGCTTCACCAGCAATTACATAATTCAAAAAAGAACTTAATCGAAGCTTTAATAGCAATTAAACAATTTTTAATAAGCAATCAATACAAATTTTTAATAAGCATTTTTAACAATAAGCACAGAAGGGTAGAAGCCTGAAAGTGGCCTGAATTGAAGCTTTAACAGGAATTAAACAATTTTTGAGCATAAGAAGCCTGAAAATGGTGTTGGCCTGAATCTGGCGTTGTTGCAGTTAAACATCTGTCCATTAGAGGTCGCTGTCTCGAAAAGAGTCGAAGCCTGAAAGTGGAGTCGGCCTGAAAGTGGAGTCTCCGGGTCTGCAGCGTTGTACTATTGACTTAATATCATTTTACGCTAAACTAATCTACTACCGGAAGTCCTCATGTCAGTTGTCAAAATAAGAGCATTTTGTTCGTTCCAAACCGGAAGTTGACTGTCAATGTTGAGGGTAGCTTGACAAACCGGGAATTGTACCGTCTTCAGATGAGCTGATGACTAGTTAGTGCATTGTGTCATCTGACTGTTTAGTTTGTATATAACTGATTGAGTGGTGTTGATAGACAGCTGATATTTAGATTTGTTTGATATTTTGGTTAAGTTTATCTAAGTCATGTCTGTTATTATTTTGTAGAAAAACCACACACATGGACATGTTTCTGTCTCATCCATCATCCTGTTCCACCTAACTTGTAAATCATTGGGAGTAATAAAGAAGAAAGGAGTTCAACTGATATTGCTGCTCGTCTCCTTCATATTCTGAGTGGCTTACAGCGCCCCCAGGAGGACCCACTAGCCCCATCATTCTCACCAAGAAGTAGTCAGGCCGAACGCCTGCAGGGATATGCCATGCCCCGATATGCAGTTCAGTCACCCAGCAATCCATATCAAGATCTCAGAGTAGAGTTAGAAGATCTCCGTCGGGAGAGGTGCCTTCTACAACAGGCCCAACAACGCATGTCCTCAGATTTGGCCGAACTCAGAGCCCTGCGAGCAGACATGAGACAGTTGGCAGAGTCGGTAGCACCTGCAACCCCCCCCCCCCCCCGATATAAGTGAGTGGGGGTGATGGGTTTATACAGCGAGGCGGGGTTTTACGGTTTAACCAGTTTCACTATTAACCACGGGGGAAACATTCCAGAGGGTTTTTAACACTACCAAACACCACCTGTAGAATAAATAAATAAATCCATCAGAACCGGTGACGCGCGACCCGCACGAACGCATCTCGTCTGGTGGTCACCTGTGCAGACCTCCAGACCAGACAAGGGTTTCTTCCCCGCTCCTACGATCCGAGCCCGAACCGAGTAAGCCCGACAGGTAGGGTCGGATTTGGGTCGATCAATAATTGCGCTGTCTCTCTCGGACAGCAGAGAGAGAGAGAGAGAGAGAGAGAGAGAGAGAGAGAGAGAGAGAGAGAGAGAGAGAGAGAGAGAGAGAGAGAGAGAGAGAGAGAGAGAGAGAGAGAGAGAGACTGCGGGCCGCATGAGGAGATGAGGACGCGCCTCAAACCAAACACAGTGGAATCATTATTATTCCTCCATGGGTGTAAATAAACACTACAAGTGGCCATAATGATCTCGGGCGAACTGGTTTTGGGCTTAAAGTCCGTCGGGTCATTTCGGTTTCAGTCTGGGGCGGGGCTTATTGAGATCTACTGCGCTGCTCAGAGGTGCGCGCGTGGGGGTGGGGGGTGGCGCAGAGGACACGAGCGCTCTGAAGAGAAATAATAACAATATTGTTCTGATGTGTCCGCCTGATGTGTTCTTGCTGAACTTTATTTTGTTTCATGAACCAGGATGACTTCAAATGATGTTAAATTCAACTGAAAGAAAAGTGGGAGAAAGTTTTTGAGTTAGATGGTTGTTTGTTTTATCTGCTTCTCAGAGACACAACGGACATAAGGAGAGAATAAAAATCAAAATGTCCCCAAAGAACAGGAGGTGGGAGGGTTAGTTAGCTGGTTAGTCAAGGAGATCCATCAGGTAGCTAGCTGTCATTAAATCAGCCTCCTGCTGGTTTTAGTATCAGCAAATACAAAACAAACATCCAACTTATTGGAAGTTTAGGATTCTTTATGGTTTTAGTATCTTCAGCAGCAGCAGAGCTTGGTTCATTCTCCATCACATTTCTGAATGAGACCATTGGGTTCTAACAAAATAAACCAGACCAAACCTGTCATTTCATGCTGATGTTGATCTGATTTCATTGAAAACTGGTTTAGTTTTTAAAGCTCAACTTGTTGAAGTTGTTCATTTATAAACAATCATTTAAATCTAATAAAACAACCTGTTAAAAATCCCTAGAATGCAGGAAATGACATCTACTTCACTAAAATGTTTCTGTGGGGCCTCCAGACCAACCAAAAATCACCCTAGATCCTCTCTGTCTGTCTCCGTCCTCAGAGCTGAGGACAAAGCTGGGACATGTGGTTAAACACGTCTCAGCCTTGTCCTCGTCTCAGGAGGAGCAGAAACTTGTTAGCAGAAGGTAAACAAAGGCTCTGCTACTCTGTGTTAAAATAAGAATCCCAACTTGATATAGAGTCAGGTGTGTCTGAGCAGGGACATGTAGAAAACATGCAGCCACTGTGGCCGTCAAGCACCAGGTCTGACCCCCTGTTACAGTATAGAGGTTGGTCTTATTTCTGCTAGTGCTTAATGCGAGCATGTTTAGATATTTTATTATACATTCATACCAGCCTGTAACTCTGCTGATTATTTTCTTTCATAAAGTCACCAGGTTGATGCTTCGAAACGTGTGTGTGTGTGTGTGTGTGTGTGTGTGTGTGTGTGTGTGTGTGTGTGTGTGTGTGTGTGTGTGTGTGTGTGTGTGTGTGTGTTTTGACTTCCAAGAAAGAAGACACCTTTCCCATTCCCAAAACAGTTAAATTGCACTTAATGTTAATTATATATTAAAACTCTCAACTCATTTGGCAGAATAAAGTTTTGACAAACATTCATTTGTTCTTTATTGTCAGGTTTCAGTGGGATTTTGAACTAAGCTAGTTGTAATTAAACTAATTAAATAAATGACCACACCATTTCCCCCTGTTAAGAGCAGTAGACTGAAATTAATAGCTTTATTTGGAAATATAACATATCTAATTTTTAATAGATATATATAACATCTTTCTTCAACATAGACCACGATAATGAACTGATTTAAGGTTATTTTTTGATTAAAAAAAAAAGAAGAGAGAAATTGCAAGAAGGCAGGGAAGGAAAAGAAAGTGATAAAATTACTGTCATGTCCTGTGTCCTCGTCTCCCCAGTCCATTCCATATCCCATCATCCTTGTCTCCGGTCCCCTCTATTATCATTTAGGTTTTTACTTTATTTCTCTTTTCATCAGTTCTGCCATATCCATTCCCCAGCCCATTAGTTTTATTTCTCTTTAGTTTTCTTTTTGCCTTGGTTGAGTAGTTTAGTATGGTCAGGGTCCTGTTTGTTTAGCCTCCTTTTGTATCAGTGACCTTTGACCCCTGTGTTCCTCTTAGCTGTTTCTCCCCATATTAGTTAACGTTCTTTGTCCTCTTGTATTTAGTTCATCCCTCCAGTTTAGCTGTTGTCCTTGTGTCCCCTTAGTCATCCTGTACCTCTGATGTTTAGTGTTTTAGTCTTCAGTGTGGTGTTATTCATTCTCATTGTTTCCTTCCAGTGTTCACCTCTGTTAGCAGCCTCTTATATTTTGTTTAGTAGTTCAGTGAATTTATTATCATTAGCCTGTATTCTGTTTATTCATTTAGTATATTCTTTCAGCATTTAGTTTTAGGTTTCTCCCTTTTTCTGGTTCGTTCAGTCCTCTTGTGTTTTGCATTGCCTCCCATCCTCAGTTAACTAGTCACACCTGTCCATCATCAATCAGTAATCATCTCACCTGTTTTCTCATCACCTCAGTCTATTTAAACCTAGTCATGTCATAGCTCCTGGTCGGTTCCTTGTGTTGTGTGTTTGTCTGTGTTACTTGTATCCCATTCGCCCCTGATGTTCTGCCTGCCTGCCTGCTTTCCTGCTCCTGCTATAGACCACGGCTATAGATAAACATTTTGAACCATACCTGGCTGTCTCCTGGATTACCTGCATTTGGGTCCTACACCAACCCCAAACCCTGACAATTACAGGTTCTGTTATTCAAATAATGAATTAAAGGGGAACTAAAATCCAAACCAACATTTTCCTTGTTGTTGTTGAGTAAAGACAGCTTGGGTGGTCAAAAGTAGCATGCAAAAAGATCAAAGCCGTGTGTGACCTAGTTTTTATGTAAATTAGAAAGTAAAATAATAATAATAATAATTCATCGAACTTATATAGCGCTTTGTTAGGACACTCAAAGACGCTGCATGCACTCTCACATTCACACACTGCTGATGATGGTAAGCTACCGAGTAGCCACAGCTGCCCTGGGGCGGTCTGACAGAAGCGAGGCTGCATTGTTGCGCCATCGGCCCCTCTGACCACCACCAACAGAGGCAATTCGGGTTAAGTGTCTTGCCCAAGGACACAACAACGGTGACAGACCGAGTGGGACGCGAACCCGCGACCTTCCGATTGCGGGGCGTCCACTTAACTCCAATGCCACTGTCGCCCCAAAAAAACAAAGCGAGAGCAATCCCCCCTCTTCTGAGCAAGCTTTCATGCAACGTCACATGACGGAGCCTTGCCTCCTCAAACCTGCATGTCACCGCCTTATGAATTTCGGCTCCACCCTCACCAGCCCCGGCCATATATAAACCAAACGCACCTGCAGGAGGAACGGAAAATGCTAGCTAGCTGTAGCTCCAGCTAGCGCCCTCCCTTGTAACTTATTTTCGGTTTTAAAAGAAGAAAAATGACTGAGAAACAGACCTGTTGTGTTCCAGGGTGTAGTAGTGATAGTAGCAATTTTCACCGTACGTGTAAGGTAGAATGCCAGATGAATCCATTTTTGGGAAAAAATTATGAGGCGACTCGCAGCTGCACGGTTGTGAAAGAGGCCTAAAGCTTCGGGGGGAAAAAGCTATCCCGCAGGCTGAGGGAAACCAACCAATCAGCAAGCAGCTCATTACCATATTCATGTCCTTTCCGAAAGGGAGGGGTAAACAGCTCTCTTGAGAGCTGAGGTGAATTAGGGATTTCAGGATGGCCTACATCAGGCCTCCTGGGACAGATGAAAGCTAAAAGAAAATTTCTTATGCTTTTTAGAGGCGCAAAGCACAGATTTAGATTGTTGATAAACTGTATTCTAGTTCCCCTTTAATTGACAAAGTCTTTGGAGGGTGTGACAAAAAAAGTTCAACGTCAAGCTCCTGGGGCTAAGACCCCCCTATCTATCAATCCTAGTGACGTCCCTGGTTGTGGCGAGTTGAGAAGCAGCACCCGAGCCGGCTTCTGCTGCGGTTTAGCAACCAGAAACATGCGCATGTCGACTCGGTTCACTTCAAAACGCAAATGAACTCAGAATAGACTTTATTGTCGTTGTACAGGGTACAGCGAAATTGGAGTGCCACTCCATTTGGTGCAGGATAAATGTAAAATCAGCACAATCTATCAAATCAAATTCAATCAAATAAATGTAAAATCAACAGTAATATGTGCAAACATTTGAGTAGCAGCATCACAACAGTGATATGTACAAAAATATAGAGTAGCAGCATTGCAGGTCCCTATTGTGTGCAGAATATTTGCATATTGTAATGTAAATATTACATGTAAATATTATTGCACTTTATCAATATTAGACGGTAAATGTGGGGTTCGATTTAACAGGTTCATCTGGTTTTGTGGTTGTTTGCTACGGTGATAGCTCTGGGAAAGAAGCTATCTCTGAATCTATTTGTCCTGGTTTTGTGTGACCTGTACCGTCGGCCTGACGGTAACAGGTCAAACAGATGGTTACTGGGGTGAGAGTGGTCTTTGATGATATTGCTTGCTCTACTGAGGTAGCGGGAGTTGGCAATGTCCTCCAGGCTGGGCAGAGAGCAGCCAGTGATCTTCTGGGCTGTGCTGATGACCCTCTGCAGTACTTTCCTGTCTGCAGCTGAGCACCCTGCGTACCATGTTGTGATGCCGTACGCTAGGACGCTCTCTATGGTGGCTCTGTAGAATGTCACCATCAGCCTCTCCTCCAGGTCATTCCTCCTGAGCACTCGCAGGAAGTGGAGACGCTGCTGGGCCTTTTTTTTTACCATCGCTGTAGTATTTGCAGTCCAGGAGAGATCGTCAGAGATCTGCACACCCAGAAACTTCATGGAGTGTACCCTCTCCACGCAGTCCCCATGGATGTAGAGTGGGGCCGGGTCTGCTCTGCCCTTCCTGAAGTCCAGGATGAGTTCTTTGGTTTTTGTGGTGTTCAGCTGGAGGTTGTTTACTGAACACCAGGCAGTCAGTCTGTTGACCTCATCTCTGTAGTCCGTAAATGAACGTGACAGAGCGACAGGGAGAACGAGAAAACTAACAGAGAAAGAGTAACCAAATAATTCCAGTGACCGACAGTGGAAGAAAACTTTAAACAGTGGCTGAGCTCAGATAACAGCGGTGTGTCTGTGTGCTCTGCTGGGACTGTCTGGGAGTGTGTGAGACGACAGAGAGAGCGAAGTGCAGCGACTGGCCACGCCCTCTATATGCATCTACCAATCAGCAGCTACTTTGAATGAGGAAGCGAGCGCAGAGAGCGCCCTGACCCTTTTTCATCAGATATTTTCAAATTTGGGATTTCTACATGTCATCGCATTTGGGGGGGGCAGTCACAGTATTTAGGGGGGCATTGCCCCACCTTGCCCATGCCTACATCCGGGCCCGGTTTGGGACAGAGCTGACTGGGACGATTTGGGTCTGGACTCTGGTTTTCAAAAGGTAAAAATGATTTAGAAACGTCTAACAAAAAATGTACAGTTTCAAAAAGAACATTTAAGTCTTCAATTGGAATTGCTTAAAAATGAACTGCTTATCTCTGTTTGTTTTTAACAGGCCATTCTGTCAGGTGATGAGATGCCACCGTTCCATTTCAAAGACAAGTGGGTTCCAATCATCTCTGATGATGACCGGATCATGACGTACCTGTCAGACCTGCTACAGAACTTCAAAAACAAATCAGCTGAAGACCTAAACATGGTGTCTTCTGACCGGATCACGTACATGCTAAATGTAATGCTGTCAGTTACCAAAATGTCATAGTCCAAAACATTTTTATATTTATATAATTTACTTGTAAATACACAAACATAATCACGTTACTATTTGGCTACATTAATACAAACTAATAATGAGTGAGTAAGGTGGCTTTGAGGTAGATTGCGAGGACAGTTAAGAGGACTACATGCTGCAGGTTAATTTATTTGCTGCATGTGATCTGCTTTTATTTTAGACTATCTTTCTGCCCTTTTACTAATGAATAAAGACCACTAGTGCCATGAAATATTCTACAATTAAGACATTTTTTAGAAGGTCCAGTTGTGATCACACAGATGCTAGATCTGGGTAGGAATAGGAAAGGGGAACCAGAGTCTGAAATCAAGAAAAATGTTAGTGGAAATTACATTTGAATTATGTGAAGTATTAAAAAGCACATTAAATCTGGAAGAAGCTTTTTCTAATGAACAGTTTTATGTAACACAGGCATCAATAAAAGCACTGGAAACGGTCAAAGTGCTAACCAGGGCTGAGGCAGTGGACAAAATTGAGCATAGTGAGATTAAAGATTAATATTAAAGCCATCAGTTTGTCACACACACTGGTGTGTGGTGAAAATTGTCCTCTGCATTTGACCCATCCCCGTGGGGAGCGGTGAGCTGCAGACATGGCCGCGCTCGGGAACTTATTTGGAGGAGAGGTAAGAAAATTTGAGTGACTGAAAGATAGCTGCAAGTTGTTTAGTATGTCTTTTGGAATGTTGAAATATGTAATAACTGAATGTATGTTTTGCAGTGAAAAAGAGGATGAAACTCAGAACAGAAATGGAGAGACGTTCAAATCTCTGAAGTTCTCTGGAACGTGGCTCAATTAAAAGTTTGAGGCTGGAGAGTTCTTCTTGTTTTTAACTAAGACAGTTTTATTGTCAAGACCCCTAACCCACACGCAAACATAAAACTAATTTCAGCCTAGTTTTGGGTGTTCTGTAACTACATGTCACAAAAAAAATCAAACATGTTTTGAAGTTTCACAAATCAGAAAAAGGTTTCACAGATCACAAACTATGTTTTATGTAATCTGCTATTAGTGTAGAATAATCCAGCACAGGTTTGAAGAGAATACGTGTTGCAGTTTTGGAGCTAGAGCTGATTAAAGATGGTCAGAGTAGAGAAAAATTGAGTGCAATTGCCCTTTAGCTATTTCCCGAATCGGAAGCCAACTTCAGCCTCGTATCCAGGATCTTGAAATGAACCCTGGAGTGCCAGTGAAGCATCAGGACAGGGTTTCACATGATCCTCTTTCTCACTTCAAAATGCCTTTTTTCTAGTCAGGCTGCAGCACCTTCACAGTCAGGTGCCCGTTGCCTGCTGCTATTCAAACGATCTATGTTGTTGGTGGTGAGGTGGTGCTCTATGACTATTAACAGTGTTTTTGGGAGTAACGAGTTACTAAAGTAATTAATTACTGTAATGCGGTAATAAGGCATTACAGGAAAAAAATCAGTAATATTTTGCTCGGTACAAACGTCAGTAACGCGGGCATTACAACGTATTTTTAACCAGGAACCAAGTAGTGGCTTTTCTTCAGGGTTCTAATTATGGGGGAACCTGAAAAAAGGTCCAGTTTCCATATTACATTATTTCTATGGACTCTAGCGCACCAGGACAGAGACGACTGATGGTCCAGTAGATAATTCTGACTGGATGGACTGGAGACGACATTTTACAGCAGCCCTGATTATCATTTATTAAATGTGTCATTAAAGGCATAAACTTTCACCTACTTTGGTGTGTGTGTGTGTGTGTGTGTGTGTGTGTGTGTGTGTGTGTGTGTGTGTGTGTGTGTGTGTGTGTGTGTGTGTGTGTGTGTGTGTGTGTGTGAGAATATAAATCATAATATTAGTTGTATTTATGGTAATTTTCCATTTAGACCAAAACAAATCTTGTCTGATGGGTTTCTGCTGATAACAGGGTCGATGCTGAACTCTGAACTTAACTCTACCTCAGCTGCTTCTGCTGAGTGAACTGTTTTTCTCTTCCCTAAATATCTACTGAATGAGATTTGTTGTCATTTTTTCTTTCTATTTGGTTTTAAAATTAAGGAGAAAAACATTTTTTGCAGAAAGAATATGGATATTTCTTTTGAATGGGATGTTTATATTTAGGGAAAATTAAGTAAAAATACACATAAATAAATCCAAAACTATTACTGGTCCTTTTAGTGGGAAATTAGCCTGGACTAGCTAATCTCCCACTAATGGCAGAGTTCTTAAAACATAGTTCATGATTTGTGAAACTTTTATCTGATTTGTGAAAGTTAAAACATTGATTTCAGCATTTTATTTATTTAGGTCTATTTGTTTTGCATCTGGGCCACACAGAAACTGGTCCAGCTCAAAAACTACAACACCTAGACCAGTATCCCCAACTCTCTTCTCCGAGGGCCGGTATCCAGCATGTTTTAGTTGTTTCCCTAATCCAACACACTTGATTCACCTGTTCAGCAGCTCATCAAGCGCTGCAGAGACCTGCTAATCACCTGCTGGGTAAAATCAGGTGTGTTGAAGCAGGAAAACAGTAAAACATGCTGGATACCGGCCCTCAGGGGGATCACTGACCTAGAGCCTTTAAACCTGGACTAGATCATTCTAATAGCAGAATCCGTAAAGCATTGTTTGTGAAACCTTTTTTTTTATTTGTGGAAAAAAGTGTTTTCCTTTTATTTTACAAATGTGGCAACAGAATTGTGTTGAAATGAACAAAACTGTGAAACTAATCTTGCCTGGACGGGCTGCTCTCTGGGTGCTCAGCCCCCTTAAACCTCCGATCCTAGAAACGCCCCTGCTCGTAGCACACCACAACCGTTATGGAAATCCTGTGCATCTTTAAGACTGTCAGAAGGGGAGGGGCTTGCCTCAACACCAGCATGATTATCCTGTCGTGTGAACCGGGCTTTAGTGTGCATTTAGACCAACAAGAACACCTGGCTAACCCTAACCCTGGCTTCTATACATTAATAGCCTTTATCATTTTATTCTCTTTTCACAAAACGTTTAGTTTCACCTGATGGGGTGAATTACGAGGCTCTGATTGTAGCTCAATACAACCCAGCATGAGTTCTGCTCAAAGTAAACAAAGAGTTGCAGTGTTCCCATGTTTTCTTCTTCTAAATCAGCTGATGTGAAAAAAGTGCTTTTCTGTTCCTTCCAGAGAAAAACAAGACACCAAAATAAAAGCTTGCTAAACGGCTGTTTATTGCTGTGATTTAGATGAAACGCTCACTTATCAAGATTATTGGAAGGTTTTCCTATGAAAATTCCACAAAAAGAGCTGGGCATCTGAGGGGAACTAAAAAACCACACTTCCTTCCTCACTGGCGAACGACAGCACACAGCTCATGAGGCGAAGGAGGGACGGTGAAGCCAACAGCTGGGGTCAGGTCCAGCTCATCTTCTGAAACTCCAGGTGGAGGCGTGAAGCGAAAGCGCTGAGAGAGTGAGGTGAAGAACAAGAAGAGCTCCATCTTAGCCAGACTCTCCCCGAGACAAACCCTACGACCTGAAAGATCAAATGACTCAGGTGATAATCCGTCTGTCTGTGCACTTTGGAATCATCACTAATGAATAAATGTATACCTGCAGAAAAGGGCAAGAAGGCATCAGGCTTGATGAATTTACCCTCTTTATTCAAGAAATGAGAGGGGTTGAAGGTATGAGGGCTTTCCCATTCACTCTCATCATACAGGACAGAAGTAAGAAGAGGAAACACGACGGTCCCCTGAAGGTTAAAGTACAACAGATTCATTAGTAAACAGACCCTCATGCTCTCAGAGATGAATCAACATTCCTTAAATGAGATCTTGTTTTACTTTTTTGATGAAGTATCCCTGGAAGGTGACGTCTCGGCTGGTTTTGTGTGGAATGGACATGGGAACGATGTTAGCCAGCCTCTGTGTCTCGTGGATGACGGCATCGGTGAATGGCAGGTTTTTACGATCATCCACCCGAACTTGACGGTTTCCTATCACCCTGCCCAGCTCCTCTTGGACCTGGTCTAACAAACCAGAGAAAGACATGAGCATTAGCTGGACTCTAGCAGATCCAGGGGTCTCCATGGTCAGTGGCAATGCTGAAGTTTATTTGTGAGAATGTTTAACCTTTCTTATTTTTCATTAGGTTCAAAGTCCAGTAGGAGCAGATTGAAACTTTTTTTCTTGTTGCATTTGTAAAAAAATATATTTACTTTCCTTGAATTTATTTCTATACTAGATCAGTGAGCAAACCCATTGGAGCTTGTTTGACATAGAGGTATACATAGCCGCGGGAACATATTTTCAGCAGGGGGTGCTGAAAAAAAAAAGCTCAGCTGCGCTCAACTCGTTATGTCCAGGTGAATCATAGCCTACGTGTAGCATAGGCATTGATATGAGTCTCATTATTAGAAAGAAGACAGCCTCCAACAGTCTTGACGCGCTGCTTAAAAACCTACGACTCCTGTCTGCAGTTGACCAATGAAAACACACCTTTGGGACGCCGCAGCAGCAAGACTCCGCCTCTCTGAGTTTCCGTTTCAACCTTATGTTTAAAATGCGGATTATAAACTACACACCAGTTTTTATTTTTGTTAAGAGCCCAAATAAAACCGGAGTTATACTAAAATAATTAAACTAAGAATGGGTTCAGTAGCGTTTTGTTGCTGAGGGAGAGGATGGCTGCTGCGTGATCTGACAGCAGGTGTCAAAAGGGCTGATGCGCTGTCACGGAGCGGAGAAAACACTGAGACAGACATTGACGGCAAAACTTTAGATATTGGAGCGATCTGTGGCAGAGGTAGTTACTTCTCTGTAGTTTAGTGTTTTTTATGTATAAAGGAGGATGAGAAGGATGGATGTCCAGCAGACAGATCAGCTGTTTAGCTGGAAGACGGGAAAAGGAGACGCAGCTGGAGTCTGAGGCCAAAGCGGATCAATTCTTCCTCTTTGAGGAAGATGAGCTGGGTCATGAGCTGACACTAAAAGTGTTTACTGTGGCGCTTTTTTCTCTTGTTAGCGTTGTATTGCTTATCTGTAACGTATGCTTTTTGGGGGGTGCGCTCGTGACGTAGCATGTCCTCTTGGAGCGAGACGTCGTGCAGTCTGGCTCACTGAAAGGTTGCGCCGTTCAGTGTGGCACCTTTCTGGAGTTCTCACAGTGTGACATGAACAGTGTGGTCCCGTGGCTGGAGGACTATAAAGATATGCAACAAGCGTTTTATTCGTGGACGGAAAGGATGGTAAACGTGGGTTTAGAGGTGGTGAGTGCACGAAGAGGTGGAGGAGAATGAGGGACAAGTTTGTTGGTGTTAGAAAGTATCTGAAATACAAAAAAAAGCACAAAATAAACTGTCAATGCACTATCTTGGACCGGATACATGACAATTTACCCCAGAACTTACTGTTGCTGCATCTCCTTTTGTTTTCTCGAGGCTTCCCAAAAAAGTCTAAAATCCGCTTTTTTGCCATAGTGGTAAATAAATATTTGAGGTCACCAGCAGGGGGTGCTGCAGCCCCTCCAGCACCCCTACTTCCCGCGGTACTGGAGGTATAGTCCCTCCAGCGTGTCCTGGGTCTTCCTTTAGGTCTCCTCCCGGTTGGACGTGCCCAGAAAACCTCACCAGGGAGGCGTCCAGGAGGCATCCTATCTAGATACCCGAGCCACCTCAACTGGCTCCTCTCGATATGGAGGAGCAGCGGGTCTACTCCGAGCCCCTCCCGGATGACCGAACTTCTCACCCTATCTCTAAGGGAGAGCCCAGACACCCTGTGAAGGAAACTCATTTCGGCCGCTTGTATCTGTGATCTCGTTCTTTTGGTCACTACCCAAAGCTCGTGACCATAGGTGAGGGTAGGAACGTAGATCGACCGGTAAATCAAGAGCTTCGCCTTCAGGCTCCACTCTTTCTTCACCACGACAGACCGGTACAACGCCCGCATCACTGCAGACGCAAATCAATCTCACGCTCCACCCTTCCCTCACTCGTGAACAAGACCCCGAGATACTTAAACTCCTCCACTTGGGGCAGGACCTCGCCCCTGACCTGGAGAAGGCATTCTACCCTTTTCCGACTCAAGACCATGGTCTCGGATTTAGAGGAGCTGATTCTCATCCCAGCTGCTTCACACCCGGCTGTGAACTGCTCCAGCGAAAGCCGGAGATCACGTTCTGATGAAGCCAACAGGACCACATCATCTGCAAAAAGCAGAGACCTGGGGTGTTTCTCAATCTCAAGGAACCTCACCTTGCCAGGCCAGACGCCTTGCTTACGAGGACACTGTCCTTCCTTGGTGAAAGAAAACTGTTAAATGGAACAGACTTGTCCCACGTGACCGCGGCCGGCCAGAGCCCGCCCCCTGCTTACGCGCCCTGTTTACGTCCCTCCCATCATAGTAATGTTAGGCTTTAATATCCAGCCTTTAACTTATTTAATTATATTGGTTAAATCAAATGTGTGAGTGAGTTAGTGCCTGCTAACCACCAAAGCTGCAACTACTAAGCAACTAACCAACCATAGATAACTGCTTTGGATGTAAGTAAACATTTTACATATAAGCCCAGTAGCTACAAGTAGTTAAACTGGAAATTTGCCCCCGAAGTAGCTGCTGCCAGCTCACATCTGTTTGAAAATACCGCGCTGCATTCTGGGAAATCTTTGACCAAGAGAAGGCAACAAGGCACCTCTCCTGTATCCTTGCTCAATTAGCTAAACGGCTAACAAACAGAGGACAGATGCCTTGGAAGCACACAAACATTGGAACCGATTGGAACATGCCTGGGCGGTTCCTGATGACGAATCTCCTAGGCAACCGGGACGGGACCAAGGCATCAAGGCGAGGTTCCTTGAGATTGAGAAACACCCCTGATCCTTAGGCCACCAAAACAGATCCCCTCACCATCTTGGCTGCACCTAGAAATCCTTTCCATAAAACTTATGAACAGAATCGGTGACAAAGGGCAGCCTTGGCGGAGTCCAACTCTCACCAGAAACGAGCCCAACATGTAACAGCTCGTATCAAGGGGCCTGGTACTCCATACTCCTGAAGTACCCCCCACAGGGCCTCCAGAGGGACACGGTCGAACGCCTTCTTCAAATCTACAAAACACATGTTTGGTTGGGAGGGATCAGACAAAGTGCAGCCCACAGAGCCATTATGATGAGTACCATATATGGACAGTGTTCACTCGCCCAGACGCAGGTCACAGGGGCCCCCCTCTGGAGCCAGGTCTGGAGGTGGGGCACGTCAGCGAGCGCCTGGTGGCCGGGCTTTCACCCACGGAGCCTGGCCAGGCACAGCCCGAAGAGGAGACATGGGTCCCCCTTCCCATGGGCTCACCACCAGTGGGAGGGGCCAAAGGGGTCAGGTGCGTTGTGAAATGGGTTGTAACCAAAGGCGGGGACCATGGCGGTCTGATCCTCGGCTACAGAAGCCATGGGTTTATTTATTTATTTATTTATTTCATCCAGGAATGAAACCTCAACATTCCATCAGTTTTAGGTTTGAACGTTTAAGCTGAAGTAAAACTAAATAAATAAATCCATGAATAAACATCTGTTCAGTGCAAACAGAAAGCTTCTCGCTGGCCTTTTTTACCCTGAATATGTGGATATTTGGCCAGCAGTAACAAAGCCCATCTCAGTGTTGTAGCTGTGGTGTCGGTGCCAGCAGCAAACAGGTTGGTCACGGTGAATATCAGGTTGTCCTCGTGGAAGTGAGTGTCTTTAACATGAGAATCCTAAAAGGAAAAAGACATTCATGATACAAACATACATGTTTACTGCTGCTAGTCTTTATAAAAGGTGGTCTCACCTCATCTTTCTGCTTCTGAATGAGAAAACAGTCGACAAGTCCTCTGCACATCTGAGGGTTCAGTGTATCCTTCAACTGTTGGATTAAATCCTTCACATCTCTGATGGACATCTCAGCGTTTTTTTTAATCACCTGTCGGTTTTTTATCCAACCGACCAGCCAGGGAAACATGTTATAGAGCTTCACATGAAATAAATAGAAACAAACAGAAAAGAGTCATTTTACTGAGAACAGAGGGGTTACTGAACAAAAAGAAAAGTGGCTTTTGAGATCTCTATAAAGTTTTATATGTTACTACATTTCCTGTTTTCTGAATGCTGTTTTTTTTATTTCAGAAACTTTTGACAGTATTTTGATCACAGTGTATATATATATATATATATATATATATATATATATATATATATATATACATACATACATACAGTACAGGCCAAAAGTTTGGACACACCTTCTCATTCAATGTGTGTTCTTTATTTTCATGACCATTTACATTGGTAGATTCTCACTGAAGGCATCAGGGCTGTTTGACCAAGAAGGAGAGTGATGGAGCGCTGCAGCAGATGACCTGGCCTCCACAGTCACCGGACCTGAACCCAATGGAGATGGTTTGGGGTGAGCTGGCCCGCAGAGTGAAGGCACAGGGGCCAACAAGTGCTAAACACCTCTGGGAACTCCTTCAAGACTTTTGGGAAACCATTTCAGGTGACTACCTCTGGAAACTCATGGAGAGAATGCCAAGAGTGTGAAAAGCAGTAATCAGAGCAAAGGGTGGCTATTTTGAAGAAAATAGAATATAAAAGATGTTTTCAGTTATTTCACCTTTTTTGTTAAAGCAACATTCTGCAACTTGTACACCTTAAAATTATGCTTTTTTGTAAAGTTTTGGTATCATACTATTATCTGTTATGTTCATTTTCGTACCTGTGATAGTGTTGGGGGGTCCCACGTCTGTTTACCGCACTATACAAGTTTTTGAGCTCAGGTTGTACCGGAAGTACTGACTGGGTGTTGCTTTACGGCCGAATATGGCAAGCCAAAGGGATAAAAAAAGCGTTATGTCCGCCAAAATGTGCGTCTTGAACACGCGTTTTGACGCCAAAGGGAGCAAAATCTCGCGTGTTCTAAAAGCGAGCATTATGTCTGCCAAAACGCGCGTCTTGAACGAGCGTTTTGGCAGACATAATGCGAGTTTAGAACGCGCAATTTTTTTATCCCTTTGGCTTGCCATAATTGTATAACGTAGACTCGCTGTAGCAGCGGCAGATCCACCAAAGAAAGCTAGAAATCCCTTATCAGAGGAATCTAGGAAAAGAAAAGAAGAACGTGATAGAACAAGAGCAAAGACCAGAGTTAATATTGGGCCGTCTTTTCCTGGCTGGAGAGCTCTTTTAGAAAGAACAGCATGAACTACGGACTCTGACCTAGCCGTGCTGCTAATGGCTAGGTAAGTAATAAATGATTTCACCAGGGTTATTGTGTTTGGTCAGGCATAATAATAATAATAATTCATTGAATTTATATAGCGCTTTGTTAGGACACTCAAAGACGCTGCATGCACTCTCACATTCACACACTGCTGATGATGGTAAGCTACTGAGTAGCCACAGCCGCCCTGGGGCGGTCTGACAGAAGCGAGGCTGCATTGTTGCGCCATCAGTAATAAAGTTGTTATACAGTCCTGATAAAACTATTTATTCAATGTGTGGAGGTGGAAAAGTTTGTTTTCGTTGTTTTGCCTGACATTAGGAATGTAAACATGCCTCTTATGCCCGAGAGAGATTTAATGTTACGACAGTGACGTTACGCAGCAAGCCTTGAGAGGGCGACAGAGACCATATAACTGCAAAGTTGCAGAATGCTGCTTTAAGTACATAACTCCACATGTGTTCATTCAGTTTTGATGCCTTCAGTGAGAATCTACCAATGTAAATGGTCATGAAAATAAAGAACACACATTGAATGAGAAGGTGTGTCCAAACCTTTGGCAAATATATATGTATATAATATATGTGTGTGTGTGTGTGTGTGTGTGTGTGTGTGTGTGTGTGTGTGTGTGTGTGTGTGTGTGTGTGTGTGTGTGTATATATATATGTATATATGTATATATACATTTACATACATATATACATACATATATATATATATACATACATTTATATATGTGTGTGTCTTTAAAACTGACTTATTTTTCACTAATGTTAATATAACCTCTAAAAATAACCAGTTTTATTTTAATATGTGATTATATAAAAACTTGAAAGTAAAGAAACAGAATTGGCCCTTGCCACCTGTAGATCCTCCACTAGAGGGCAGTAGACATGTGTTACTCCATCTGGACAGTAATAGGCTCAGAAATGGTTTAATGCAAAATTGCAGCAACGGTCTACAATGGGTTAATGTGTATCTCTGTGGAAATAGTTCCCAAAACACACTTCAGCAGGTCTGAACTCTCCCTTACATCACCTGTGCTTGAGTCAGTGAAAACCAGTAACCAGTAATTGAAGTCAACAGAAGTCCATTGTTCACGAGTAAAGAGGATTGTGAAAGCACCATAATGAGAATAAAGAACAGAATCACAGGTTGAACTCAGGTGCATTTATGTCACACTAAAGGCTGAGTGTACCGCTGTTTTCAATCAATAAAGTGAGGCTACATTGCTGAAACGCGTTGGAGTCTTTTAGAAAGGCCATATGTGACCTAGCCATTACAATAAAGGCTTTTTAGCTTTCTCCATTTGAGAGTGCCTTGGAGTTTCTTTTTTGTACTTCAATAAAGTGAATTATTGAAGCGTGACCTTTGAGCTTACTGTAAAGGTTGTGTAGGTGACTTTGTTTGACACAAACATTCAGATGAGTCGTGTTTTTTCATACATTCAATGATTTAAGCTCTGTTCGTTTGTTGAGCGTTCTAACTAATCCAAGCCTAACCCTGAGCTCACCTGGACTTGGGGTGAACCTGCTTTCTGTATCGTCTCATTGGCTCGAGACACAAGCTTTTTGAATCGGGGGTCATCATACTCAAAACGACTTCCATACACAAAAGAACAGATGATGTTGGATGTGGCAAAGTTTAGTGGACGTGAAGTATCGAATGGTTTACCTGGAAAGACAAAATTAAACAAGTGATGCTCTTCTAAGCTCAATAACCCTACAGAAAGCCTTCATACCGTTCTGGTTTTCAAACACCTGAAGCAGGTGGCTACACTCCTCTAGGATTTTTTCCTCCACTATTCTTTTTCCCATCCCAAAGTCTCTGAGGGTGGAGAGGGCGAAGCGTCTCATCTGTTTCCACGATTCTCCGTTTGCAAACAGAATTCCTTCAAAACACAAAAAGTGATTTCTGCTTATCTAATGTTCAAAAGACACTCTAAGATGATAGTATGTATTTCTGGGAGTAAATATAAATACATGATAAAATAGCTCACTTTATCCCATGTACGAAAGACATTTTAGAAGAAAGCTCCTACCATGACCTTTATTGACATCAGAGAATATTGGTAAGATGTCTCGTTCTCCAAACTCATCTGCATGGCCGACTAGAGCCTCTTTTACAGCTTTGTACCCAGAAAGGACAACAACTCTCTTCGGTCCAAAATAAACTGTAAATACAGACCCATATTTCTTGGAAAGCTGGAAGTAAATGAGTTAAAGTAATTGGTTAACATGTTCAGTTTAACATCTTCTAAAATGCATGAGTGAAGCTCACCTCACAGAGAGTCCTGTGGGGTCTGCTGAGATCAAGCTGCAGCAGGTTGCCAAGAAGAGGCAGATGCCTGGGTCCTGGAGGCTCTGACCCTGTGTCTCTGGAGGGGAGACCGACAGCAACAAAATACAGGATGAACAACAAGAAAACAGTTCCCAGTGCTGTGGTGGGGCTGGAAACGAGCAAGAAAATGAAATTCTTCAAAAGCTCCATCTGTGCTGGAGCTGAGTCCTAATGTCCTACTGGGCAGAGACAACACACAGGGTTGTTTGTGTCACTGTAAAAAGCTCCAGGGAGCATTACCTCAGTTATAGGCTGTGCACACACACACACACATACACACACACATTCTCGTCTAACCATCTTAGTGAGGACCATCCATTGACTTCCATTCATTTATGTGACTGTATTGTGCTTAACCCATACCCATACCCTAACCCTAACCAGTGCTGATCTATTCCTAACCCTAACCTTAACTAAAACTTAATTCACACCAAACCTCTAAAACTAACGAGTAGAGCTCTGGAAGATTGCACCAAAGTGAGAACCGGGCAAATGTCCTCACTTTGATGTATAGACGAGTACACACACACACACACACAATAACCTGAAGATCTTAACTAACTGGATTTTAAGTCTCTTCAGACAAAAGCCAGCTACAGAAAGTAGCTTGATGGTTGCTTTATTCAGAGGTGGGAAAGCAAAACCCACAGATAAACATCTTTAGACATCCTCATCACATGTTAAACACATCAAGTGTTTTCCAGCCTTTCCAGAAACAGCTGTTCATCTCTAGGTGTGTAGCTCTTTCATCAACGTGAAAAGGGTTTTCATTGTCTGTGTGTTGCTGTTAAGAACAGAATCTGGACTTGAAGCTTGCATTTTAAATATTTTCATCAGAAAACCAAACTGAAACATTTATTGTGATCATTTGAGTAACTAACTGAAAATTCAGATTCTCCAGTTGACCGTTTAGTCTACAGTAGAACCTCCTAATCCAGTGGGCGCTCCTCAAATTACAAGTACGTCTGATTGCAGGTTTTTAAAAAGGCATCAGGTGTTTGTGGCAAAACTGGTTTCTAAATACAGTCTGAGGGCTGGAGTGATTATTGTTTAGCATTTACTAAATCTAAAAGGTCTTTTTATTTGGTCAGTCACTGAAAATCTGCTGTGAACTATAAACTCCATAGGAATCACATTTCTGAAGCGCTGAATTATGAGATAGCTAATTATCTCATAATTATGACTTAGTATCTCATAATAATGAGATATTGAGATAGCTAAGTCATAATTATGAGATAATTAGCTATCTCATTATTATGACTTAGCTATCTCATAATGAGATAGTATCTCATAATTATGAGATAGCTAATTATCTCATAATTATGTCTTAGCTATATCATAATTATGAGATACTATCTCATTATTATGAGATAGCTAAGTCATAATTATGACTTAGCTATCTCATAATAATGAGATATTGAGATAGCTAAGTCATAATTATGACTTAGTATCTCATAATAATGAGATTTCTCATTATTATGAGATAGCTAAGTCATAATTAGGAGAGCTAATTATCTCATAATTATGACTTAGTATCTCATAATAATGAGATATTGAGATAGCTAAGTCATAATAATGAGATAGCTATCTCATTATTATGACTTAGCTATCTCATAATGAGATAGTATCTCATAATTATGAGATAGTATCTCATAATGAGATAGTATCTCATAGTTATGAGATAGCTAATTATCTCATAATTATGTCTTAGCTATATCATAATTATGAGATACTATCTCATTATTATGAGATAATTTTTTTACTGAGTGGCAGGAATGGGTTTCCATATTGAATAGCTTTTAGCATGGAAAAAAAAATATGGGATCTTTATTCTTTTGTTGTTTGTTTTGAGCCTTGAAAAACAAAAAAATACTTTTGAACAGACTAAAAGATGCATGTTTTTAGTATCTGGCACAAACTTTCTATCATAAAAGACAGAGTCTTTGAGGAATAAATAAAAAAAATATTTCAGAATGGAGCACTGATAAGGAGGTCAAAACATAAAATGTGAACTCTACCTTATGTATAAAAACAAAAGCAGAAAATGGTTTTCTCCATCGGTTGCATAGAGCATCATTTAATTTAAAAAGAACAGGAACACATACAGAGAGAACAGGTTCAGTTCTGTGGTACAGTCCAAGTATACAATAAAGTCAATTCCCTTTTTAAAACATGACACATCACATTGCTGCTGAACTTTGTTTCTATTTCAGTTGAAACTGTTTTCAAGTCACAAGTATAAAAGTCAAAATGATGTTAATCTTGTAAAAAGCCGAGTTTAGTTTTGTTCACATCTGGCAGAATGAAGGAAGCTCATGAGACCGGTAACAGCAGGCAGGAATGTCATTTTCACATCAGCTAAATATTCGTTCCAGTTTACATGATCAGTTCTTGTGGAAACTCAGAACCTGTGACTACATGTTTCTGATCAAGGGGTGGAACTGATTTCACTGAAAACTTCAATTTAGTTTGAAATATTTCTACATACATCGTTTTACAAGTTCAGTAAGAATAAAGGAGGGAACGATTTGACCCGCGGCGTGCTGAGCAGCAGAATGCATGAATAAAAACTGAAATATCACACCAGAGTTCATGTTTCTTCCTCACAGTAAAACATCTACTTGACTGTAAAGTTTATTAACCATTCATCGTTGGACCATCTCAGTGCATTTTCCGTTATTCATGAGGGAATTTCTCTTCTAGATCAAAGCAATGCAGACATGTAGCTAAAAAACTCATTTATCCAGTAAAGAGTTTAAATTTCACTGGGATTTTTGCAGCATTTAAATTAATCTCCTGCATCACATGCTTCCTTCCTAGCGTTTCCTTTTAAAACAACCGTAACACTCACTACTGTCTCACACACACACACACACACAGCTGCTGTGGCATCTTTGGCAGCAACACAGATTCATTACATCACCAGAAGTGAAACAGGAGACGTACGTCCTGCACTCAGGATGGATTAAAAGCACTCAGAGGATTAATCCTCAGCAGGGATGGCATGGAGTCTTCAAAGTGTTCCACTTTTGCGTGTGTTCATTAGAAACAGTCTTAACAGGTTTCTGTACCATGATTGTGTCTCTGACAACAGCATTAAGAGGCTTTGAAGAAGCTCCAGAGGCAACGTAAAGAAACAAGAACCCTTGATTGACAGATAAGGCTACAAGGTGTGCAACAGTTTTCACAATCATCAGTAAGAGTGGCTCTTCCTCTTGTGATCATCATCATCATCATAAAGCACAAATGCTTGGAAACATAGTAAAAGTCATAAATAAAAACCTAACACACACACACACACTTCAGTGTAGTGGTTTGGCGGATGTTTAGCAAAAAGGTGCAGAGTTCATTACTTGGTTTGTGCAACATCACACTCGCCATGATGATGTCATCACCAAACTTCACACAGTAACAGCTGACATCATCGCCTGTAAAAAGTTATGGAGTCAAAGAAATGTTGAAATTTGAGGCTGGACCAGTGACTTGGTGTTCAAGTTGGATAAATAAACGTCCCTCTCGTTCCTCTGTTCACTCCTGACTGACGTTCCTTTCACAAACGTTTCTAATGCGCGTTCCACAGAAAACGGCTGATGGACGGATTCTTGGCTCCACCTACTTCCTGTCGGTCTGTGCACAGTGCTGGAACTGGGCAAAGCTGAGGAACACTTGCTCCAGTGAAATCTGGCTCACGCAGTAGTCTTCAATGCGGTATTTCTCTTTGGCCGCCTCCAACGTGCCAAACACCTGCAGGGGGGGGGGGTGATGAGAAGGCAAATTTTAATTACATTTAATTAAATAATTAAAATGAGCATTTTTAAAACCATTTCATGCTTTATTCTGGAGAACAACTGGAGACAGAAACCTCATTTATGTCCATCTGCTTCTAACGGTGAGTTACTTTGCTTCTTGGTGTTTTAGGGTTGGATTCATTTGGATTTGCAAACTGAAATAATTTTAAATAAAAAAAGAATACAAGTGGGAGTCATTTATTACTTTTTTTATTTCTACATTTTTGAAACAGTATAGACCCCTTAAGATGATCTCAATAAATAAAGTGTTCCCTCGCCCAGACACGGGTCACCGGGGCCCCCCTCTGGAGCCAGCCCTGGAGTCAGGGCATGTTGGCGAGCGCCTCGTGGCCTGGCAGGCCCAAATGTGTTGTGAGAGTCTGCTGGGAACGTCTGGCAGAGTCTCCTGTCAGAAGGAGTTTTAACTCCCCTCCGACAGAACTTCAAACGTGTTCCTGGGGAGGCGGGGGACAGTTGAGTTCAAGTGTGCCATGTTCCGTGCCTCCATTGTCAAAGCGGCTGACCAGAGCTGCGGCCGCAGGGTCTTTATGCCTGTCAATGCGGCAACCCCCGAACCTGCTGGTGAACATCGGTGGTTAGGGATGCTGTCAAGCTGAAGAAAGAGACCCATCAGGTCTTTTTGGCCTGTGGGACTCCAGAGGCAGCTGATAGGTACCAGCAGTCCAAGCAGAATGCGGCTCAGGTGGTCGCAGAGGCAAAAACCCGAGCATGGGAGGAGTTCAGCAAGACTATGGAGCAAGACTTCTGTACGGCTTCAAGGAGATTCTGGTGCACCATCCAGCGTCTCAGCAGGGGAAAGCAGTGCACTACCAACACTGTTTACAGTGGGGAGGGTGTGCTGCTGACCTCGACTTGGGATGTAGTGGATCGGTGGGTGGAGTACTTCAAAGACCTCCTCAATGCTTCCATAGAGGAAGCAGAGTCTGAGGACTTTGGGTTGGGCTCTGCAGTATTGTGGACATCAGGGGCAGTTCCACTGGCTTGGCAGACCAGGGTGGTGGCCCCCCTATTTAAAAATGGGGACAGCAGGGTGTTTCTTCTATTTAATACAATTCTACAGTGGGACAATATTTCTGAGGTCAGAGAAGTGGGGTTACAGCCATAAATGTGGGAGGCCCAAAGGAAGACCCAGGACACGCTGGTCGGACTATGTCAGGGAACGCCTTGGGATTCCCCCAGAGGAGCTGGCCCAAGTGGCTGGGTTGAGGGAAGTCTGGGCCTCTCTGGTTAGGATGCTGCCCCCGTGACTCAACTCTGGATGAGCAGACAATAATGGATGGATGTCCATTTAGTTATTTTTTTATTTCTTATTATTTTCTTATTATTAAGAATTTTAACATCAAAAGTTAGGAAATGCACACTATAGAGTGCAAAAGTCTGATATTGTATATTTTGCTTCCAAGGAGGCGTAGCTTCTTGTAATTATAGTAGTTATTTCTGTAGTGCTCATTAGCAGCAATTTTCCTGGATTACATAGGTAACTAAACATTTATTTTTGAAGAGTAATTTTCACTTCAGCCTACTGAACAATTTTTTGATTTACTTGTTTATCTAACTCAGCAGTAGGGCTAGACAATAATTCAATAACGATATATATCTATCGATACACTTGTGATGCAATAAAAAAATGGGTCAATAAAAAGTTTCCTTTTTCTTATTATAGCCTATTGAGTAGCTTCATACTAGTCAATACTTACTCCCAACTAATCAAAAACACAGACCCAGGCACGCGCCGTCGCCAAGCCTGCTCCTCTCAAACCAAAACTGACAGCATGTGACTTTAAAGGAAACTTCTCTCCTGGCTGTGCGTTGGTCTTTTTAACACCTTAATCTAACAGCTGAAACGTCTCCTCAGCCTTCATTAGTGTCTACAGGAGCGGTTCATCACTAAATCAAACACATCAGCTGTGTTCATGATCTAAAACATGCAGGAAACATGCTGGAAGCAGACTGCAGCACCAGGCATGTCAGCTCCACTTTACTAAGTCCAACAGGGACCGGACCGCCACTCTGAAGTTGCAAGTGTGGTATTCTGGTCACAGAGGGCGGTGGGGTCTGAGTGACCTTTCATTAACCCTGTAAAGAGTCATTTTAGCACAAACTGGCTCAAGAACATGATTTAAAATATGAAAAAGTTGCATTGTATGGCTTTAACAAGATATCGCAACAAGGAGAGGTGGAAGGAATTGTCCAGAAAAAAGGTTACAGTAGTTCACCAGCGTGGTAACATTTTGATCCTTACAAGTCTGACAAAAAACAAACAATGGTTGTTTGCAGTATTTGAAGAGAATCGATTAAAACAAAGTCTGGTAACACAACCGACTTGTTTTATCATAAAATAATGACGTGAAATGGCCGGAGCTGCAGTTAAAATATATGTTCTACATGTTGTTATCGTCATCAATAAGTATTGATATTGATCAATATCATTTTTTTTGTCGATATGCTTTTTTCTATATCGTCCAGCCCTACTCAGCAGTCTGCAACCTTTACAAACATAGGAGCCTTTTCTGAAATTTACTTCCTTCTGCTTTTATAAATCAACATCAAGTCTTTGTTTATAGTTGCTATCAGAATTCTTCTTGTTTAAATGTCCTACATTAATCTCATATGTGTGCAAAAGTGCACATTATCCGTCATCAGAATCTTGCCTACATGCATTTTAAAATGGTGTGTTTCAGAAAACCATGAAACTGGATTATTTAATGAATAAACGTATCGATCTGTTTGGCTGGTTGAACTGTTATTAAAACAAGCTATTATATTGTGGTAATGGACATATTTTGAATGCATTGGTCAAAACTACAAGGAGTCTCTGCAGAGGGACAATATAAGAGACTAAAATGATTCAAACTGTGCATCATTCTCCCACTAGAGGGAGCTCTCACACAGTAGATATCCTCCTGTACCTGGGCCCAGGTAAGTGTTTTGTCTGTCAAATGGTAGTGAACCATCCCCTGGTGCTCATCCTTTAGTTGACTTCCTGTTAGAAAAGAGAATTCAATGTTAGCTTTGAAAAAGTGAAACCTGAATTCTGTTAAATGCAGGAAAGATGATTTTGACTCAGGTATTTATGGGATCATAGGGCTGCTTGATTATGGCAAAAATGATAATCGTGATTATTTTGACTGAAATTGAGATCTCGATTATTTAACGTTGATTTTATTTATTTATTTATTTGATCATAAAATTGCACAGGGCAAAATCAGAGAGTAAAAAAAGAACTTAAAAGAATTTATTTAGCTAATAAAACAGCTGTGCTTTAGCGAGTGACATCCACAGAGAACGGTTTATGATTATATAATATGATATATAACATTAACGTTATCATGCTGCACATCATTCCCTTTCCTAACGTCAGGAAGGACGGTCCGGAGCACAGGATGAGTGTTTTGCTAACCTGCAGGGAATATCGGCAGTAGCTAAGGGTCATCAGAAAGGTTTCTAGGTTGTCCACTAGGTACTTCTGAAAAGTTGTTAGAAATAGCGACAAATTTGCTAAGTTGGCAACGCTTTTAGGAGGTGCGTTCAATTTGCAACTCAGAGTAAACCACAAGGGAGGAGTAAATAATCGGCTTGTTTTTAATCGTTCAAAACCCAGATCGTAATTGTGATTACATTTTATTAACTGAGCAGCCCTAGGGATCATTTCATATTGAAATTGTAGTTTATTAGAGTTTTGGTATGGTATGGTACTCTGACCTGGGAAGGTGCTTTCAATGAAGTCTTTAAACAGCAGCAGGTCGCTGTCCTCTAGGTCAGCGTCTACGTGCACTTTAGCCAGCAGCGTGTAGCCACTACCAAACTTGCTCTTCAGGTGCTGGGGACTCCCGAGGCACTTGAACTGCCCATTGACCATCACTGCCAGCCTGGTACACAGGGCCTCACACTCCTCCATGCTAGTGAGTGAACACCAGTAAAATGTTAAGAAAGCTCACATCTGTCGTGATGCAGCGATAAAACTCATCTACAGAGCTCACCTGTGAGAAGTGATGATTATGGCCTTGCCGGACTCCCGTGTGCGTGTAACAGCGTCCCACAGCAGCCTCCTGGCCACTGGGTCCATTCCTGTAGAGGGTTCGTCCAGGAAGATGACCGGAGGTCCACCGATCAGAGCCATGCCTGCACTCAGCTTCCGCTTGTTTCCACCACTGCAGAGTTCAGACACCTTTATCAATATCTGATCAACAGAGTAACAACGAGGATCATTGTTCTGCATCTACCTGTAGCTGCGGACCACTTTATCAGCATGAGGCTCCAGCAGCAGAGACCTCAGGACGTTCTCCACACAGCCAGACACGTACTTCTCTGGGATTCCTCTGAGCCTGGCATACATACTCAGAGTCTCTCTTCCTGTCATGTGGTCCAGCACAGCGTCAAACTGAGGACAGTAACCTATATGCTGCTGCACCTGCAGGCCCCAGATAAAAGATGCTGTCAGATTTCTGAGTGCTTACAACAACGTCATGGGGATCATGGGGACATTTCTTACCTTCTTTATGTCCCTTAAGATGCTGTAACCATCGATGAAGGCATCACCAGATGTAACGCTCTCATCACCTGTCAGCATCTTAAATGTTGTGGTCTTTCCTGCTCCATTGAAGCCTAAAAGGCCAAAACACTCCCCCTTCCCCACAGCGAGAGACAACCTGTCCACGGCCAGAATACTCCCCCCGCTGCTGTACACCTAAGAGGGACAGAAACAAGACATCTGTCTTAAACATCTGGGGAGTCATCTGAACAGCAGGAAGAAGCGTTACCCACCTTACTGAGCTCCTGCAGGATGAGGGGGCTTCCAACCATAGACTCAACAACTGGCTGGCACTCCAAAACCCTCTTCCTCTCCTCGGCTACATCTCTGTCCTCTGGAAGGAGCGCGCCGTCCTCTATCAGAGGCAACTGACACACAAAACCCAAAGTGAGAGATGAAACTGGTATCTGGTGGGGAGTTTTACCATCAAGTGGAACCTTTTGTAAGAAATTAAGAGACAGTTTCCTAAAGGTCAAACAGACCAGACTCAGTGAGAAAATCTGATTTACTGGCTGGGTTTTCTTTAACAAAGACAGTGAAACCTGCACTAATACTTATTTATACTCGCTGACCCAAACTGTAACATAATAAATGTGATTTTTGTACAATGTTCCGTAATAATATTAAAGAGTATCTAAACTGTTAAAGCGACATTCCACCAGAAATTTAAACTTTGTCTGTTGACATAGTTCCCAGAGTTAGATAAGTACAGCGCAGTAATTCAATGGAAGTGAATGGCAAGTACTAGCATGCTAGTACTTACCATTCACTTCCATTGTTTATGCTAAGCTAAAGGAGACGGACTGCTGCCAGATCAGGAGAATTACTGCGCTGGTTACAAAATGCTTTTTTCCCACTTATCTAACTCTGGGAAATATGTCACCAGACAAAATTTCAATTTTGGGTGGAATATCCCTTTAAATGTGCCTTTTAGTCTCTACCTGTTTTCGTTTTCTGACCAGGGAGGTGAGGATTCGCCAAAGCGTGCGGACACACTGCATCTCAATGGCAAACAGCAACATATTAAAGATGGCCCCCTGCACAGAGAGGGCCACCAGGAAGCGTCCGATACCAGGCTCGGACATGGAGAAGTAGTTTGGCTGGTAGGTGATGTCTGGAAGCAGAAACACAGAGTAAGTCCTTCGTCCAAATGAAGCATGGACATTTATTTAGAGATGAGATTCAGGTTTCTGCTGAAGAGTTTTAGCTGAAACAAATATTGAAAACCCATTTTGATGGGTAGGTGGTCCCCTAGGACAAATGTTTTCTGTTGAGACAATACTTACTTAGGGTCTTACAGATGAGCTCACTAAAAGGACTAGAGGTGCAAAACTTGATGAACTCATAGTTCTGGTAGAACTGGCTGACAGACATGCCCAGGCAGTAGTTTGGGAAGATCAGGAACACTTTATCCAGTAAATGAGCCAATTTATCCAGGTGTAAAGCTGCAGAGGAAAATTAAAGAATGACAGTAAACAGAAAAGACAAGACACACTTGGTAGCATCTATAATATTTTCTGTGGTCGGAGTTTGTAAAAACACAGAGAGAGAGAAAAAAACATCACACCAGCAGTTTGTTACCTTTCTACCTCAAGAAGCTTCACACATCCCACTCCTCTCATCAAAGGCACTTTCATCAACTGAGTGCAAACATTTCGTGAATATGATCCCTCACCGTCTACCCACACATGAATACTGACGATTTTATGCAGTTAAAGAGATGAGGAGAGACGTTTAAGGATGTGGTTTATTTGCACACTTGGACTGGTGTAAATTTTCACCTAAGCAAAATTTTTAGTCAGGCCATTTTCCAATCATGAAATATTGCACATATCTTTATTTTAATAGTTTAATTAACACATTAATAGATCTAGTCACACATCTAAGCAGCAGGTTCTGACATTTTCATCAGAAATTTCAGTAATCACTGAAAAACACCTGATTTATCTGTGTTGGCTCTGGCGAGTCCAACATTTTGAGAATCTGTAAACACATGCCAGTGTGGAATGCTTCGTGTCTCACCTGGGATTGTCATGATAGTGACAGCCAGGAAGGTGGCAGTGCCAGAAATCACATTAAAGATGGTGAGTCGTGTGTAGGCAGAGGCAGCAGTGGAGAAGAAGAAGCTGAGCAGGTACATCAGAGGCACGACAGCCCAGCCGTAGAGCAGGAGGATCAGCAGCACGTCCACTAGGTGGTTACTCTCAACGAACGCCTCAACCCCAAACGCCCGGAATACCACCTGAGAATGAAAATACAATCATTTAGATTCACACGCACGCACACACGCACGCACGCACGCACACACACACACATCATCCATTTCAGTATCTGTGCAGCACCGCTAGCTTCCACACTGACCAGCATGAGGAGGCAGGGCAGCATAAAGTTCACCAGGTCCCACAGAAGGGCCGACAGCCAGAAGTTGGAAAGGTAGACTCCGCTGACCTTCTGCACGTGCTTAGACTTGATGGAGGACTCGGTAACAAGCAGCAGAGCAAAGGTGCTCGACAGAGAAGCCATACCGTACATCAGGTTGATGGCAATGGCAAACCCTGTTCTTCCCCTGCAATCGGACAGGGGAAAGGTGAAACGGGACAGACTTAAAATGCTCTGATAAACTATGTTTTAACATTTTTTTTCCAGATTCACTTGAATCTCCAGCAGCATTAGGACTCAGTCTGAACAGAAAATGCATACACGTGTACAGAAATACACATTTTCTTGTGTAATAGCTTGATTTCCTGTTTTTCTTAAGGTCTAAACCTGTTTAGTATTGTTGACCCTTTGAGTTTTTCACCATTCTCTCCTGTACTCACTCTGTGATCTGGCTCCGTGCAGACTCGGACAGATTTCGAGGCATGGGGAAGTTTCCCGTTTCTATGGAGGCGTTAGGCCCGGCTATAAGTTTGAACAGCGCGTTGTCCACCATCATGAGGGCTGTGGCGGACGTGTGGTAGCCCTGATTGTTGAAGTAGGCCGTTGCTTCTGAAAACTGACTGGTCCTGCCGTGGAAGGCAGCCCCGACCACGCAGCGCTCATTAAAGCTGCCACCTTCCTCCTCTGTCTGGGTTAGGACGTAATCTGTGAAGTCTGGACGGTGGAAGACAAAGGAGACATGTGGTCAACACCTCTCACCATCTCACACCTCCTTTCAGAGGTTTCTGTAACTGTGTGTTTATTTGTGTCGCTCTGACTCACGCTCAGCCTCTCAGCGTCATTCTGAGTCTATTTCTAATCATTTTCATTCTTATTTAATCAGTTTTGCAGCTCGTTCATAACTTTTCTTTTTATCCATTTGTCCTGTTTCTGCATGTTGTCCATTGACATGGGTTTAGCCTTCGTTTCAGTGGCTTGGATCATATTCTGGTTGATCTTTGTAATTATTTGGTGTCTTAGAGTTCACTGAGGTTTTCTTGCTGGTTGCTATCAGAAACATGAATCTCTTTATGGTTGTTCTGCATCTGCTAGGGATGGGTGATTAGCTGAATCAATCGACCATCAATAATGTTACTGTAAGGAAAATAATCTAATGCATTACAGTCAACTGTAACCTGAAAGAAGCAAAGACCTAAAAAACAAGGACATGTCACTGGTTTGAGGGTTTCACCTACTTAAAAACGTGGAATTTCCCTTTAATGTGCAAAAGCAATATCTGAGCACAATAAAACAGAAGCACGAAAGAACTAAATAATAATAATGTTGTTGCTTCACGCCGTCGTCGTGATGCACTTTTCCATGCAACCAAATTTTGAAAATAATTAAAGAAAAGTCTAAATAACAATTAAATATCCTCCAACTGTCAGAATAAACGATGAGAATGAATGAAGCTGGTTTTCATTTCCTATCATCCGGCTCACTGAATGAATCCTAACATTTAATACCACCTATTTATTATCACATGTTTATGTATCCTATATTTAATATCATATATTTATAATAATAAATTAAATAATAATAATAATAAATTAAAATTGTTGGACAAATATATTTATTATCATATATTATCATTTTTATATGATTTACTATCACATATTTAATATATATTTCATATAATTTATTTAATATATATTTATTAGCATATATTTATTAACATAATAAATTAAAATTGTTGGACAAATATATTTATTATCATATATTATCATTTTTATATGATTTACTATCACATATTTAATATATATTTCATATAATTTATTTAATATATATTTATTAGCATATATTTATTAACATAATAAATTAAAATTGTTGGACAAATATATTTATTATCATATATTATCATTTTTATATGATTTACTATCACATATTTAATATATATTTCATATAATTTATTTAATATATATTTATTAGCATATATTTATTAACATAATAAATTAAAATTGTTGGACAAATATATTTATTATCATATATTATCATTTTTATATGATTTACTATCACATATTTAATATATATTTCATATAATTTATTTAATATATATTTATTAGCATATATATTTACTATCATATATTTATTATCATATATATTTATTAGCATATATTTATTAACATAATAAATTAACATATTTGGACAAATATATTTATTATCATATATATTTACTATCACATATTTAATATATATTTCATATAATTTATTTAATATATATTTATTAGCATATATTTATTAACATAATAAATTAACATATTTGGACAAATATATTTATTATCATATATATTTACTATCACATATTTAATATATATTTCATATAATTTATTTAATATATATTTATTAGCATATATTTATTAACATAATAAATTAACATATTTGGACAAATATATTTATTATCATATATATTTACTATCACATATTTAATATATATTTCATATAATTTATTTAATATATATTTATTAGCATATATTTATTAACATAATAAATTAACATATTTGGACAAATATATTTATTATCATATATATTTACTATCACATATTTAATATATATTTCATATAATTTATTTAATATATATTTATTAGCATATATTTATTAACATAATAAATTAACATATTTGGACAAATATATTTATTATCATATATATTTACTATCACATATTTAATATATATTTCATATAATTTATTTAATATATATTTATTAGCATATATTTATTAACATAATAAATTAACATATTTGGACAAATATATTTATTATCATATATATTTACTATCACATATTTAATATATATTTCATATAATTTATTTAATATATATTTATTAGCATATATTTACTATCATATATTTATTATCATATATATTTACTATCATATATTTATTATCATATATATTTACTATCATATATTTATTATCATATATATTTACTATCACAAACCATATTTTGAACATCAGTATATCATCATACATGTTTTATAATTTATTGAATATCATATCAAACTGCTGCAGGCTACTAAACAACTAATTAACCAAATATTCTTGTATTATTTATCTTTACTGGATTAAGGAAAAGATCTGTTTTATTTTTTGTCAAACATTCTGAATAAACAGTGATGATGCATCATCTTCTAGAGCTGGAACCAGCAGGAATGACTGAAAAAACATACAAACATTTATGTTTGATGTTTGGAAAATAGTACTTTTATCTTTCTAGACCTTTAGTGGCTGAATGAATAAACTGGAGTAGTTAATGCAAGTGAAGCTCAAACATCTGATGGTGCGTTCAATTTGTCCTCGGAACTCGGAAATCCCGACTTCCAAATAGAAAAAATCTAATAAAAGGCCCCGCAAAGTCGGACCTCCCAGTCGGAAACTCTGAGGTTTTTCAGAACTCCGACGTCGCGATCCAAGATGGCAGCTCTCCGTATCAACAGCAGTCAGTTTTGGTTGAAATGTGTTTATTTTACAAGACACACATAAAATCACACACTTTAAAATCTATGACACATGTAGCGCTTGCATCTCTAAGCTGAACAAAGGCACCGCCATATTGGAATTCCGACTTCTCCGACTACGGTAACAAGAACGCTGTTAACTCAGGTGTGACGTCATTTCTACTTCCGAGTTCCGAGGTAAATTGAAGGCAGCATGAGTCCTACTGATCTTACCTGTGATGTTGACGAGCTGACCGAGCTGAGGCGAGAGCTGGGAGCTGTACAGCTTTGCTAAGGCTGAAGCAAGGGGCCCTGAGCCCGGCTGCAGGGCCACAGGGACCCTGGTGGGGCCGTAACGACTGAGGTCCAGCCTCAGCTGAGGGTCATTCCGGCTGTTGGGGAGGGTCCGCGCCACCACTAAGGCCACCACGGTGAAGATTAAAGGAACGAGGAACTGAGCCACCATCACCTTCCAGTTTCTCCAGCTGTACAGCGCCCTCTTTAGGAACATGGCGTAGAACTGCTGCAGGTGTAGTCTCATCTGGTGAAGGAGACACACTAAAGTCTATACAACAGAGCGTGCCGTACACAAACCGTTACACAAGCCAGAGTTTAGTCTCACCCCCGTGTTCAGCTTGATGTTGGAACAGTCCTCTGAGATGAGCGTGCCGCTGTCGGTGAAGTCGGTGACGTCGGTCAGAGCGCTGATGCTGCTGGCGTCATCCATCGTCCAGTCATGTGAGCGTCTCTCGTGTTGGTACTGCAGAGCTGGCAGCTGGATGGCCTGAATGTCCAAACTAGAGTCCACCAGCTTTCCAACTCTGAAAACACGAGAAACAGAAGATGATTCAGTCCCCTAAAGACACAACACATAGAGCTCTTACGGGAAACAGAAATCAAACAGATCTAGACTGAAATGACACGAAGATAGAATGTGTTTAAAATACATCGCAAACTTCATCGTAAAAGACTTGTTTGCTGCTCATTTTTGTTAAAATCATTTTTTTGTACTTTTGAAAGCCGAGCAGGGTGGTGAGAGCCGGGGCTGAAGTATTCAGTCATCCATGAAAGAGAGGCATTTACACAGCAGGCCAGAGCCAGCGTTAACGTACGCACTCGTCTCAACAGGTACAAAGAGTCTCTGTGAGCTTTCTCAGCAGCTCTTTCAAGCTTCTTCACCACCCTATTATCTGTGGTGTTCATCACCGGTGCACAGCTGCAGAGGGACACACTCACGCTGAAAAGAGTCTAATTTCCATTTACTTCACTGCAGACCTTTTCATATTTCTGCTCATCAGTTTCTTTTGTTCAGTTACATTTTTAGCATTTGTGTTTTAAAACCTTAATACAACCATCACATAGCTATTGTTGGTCTTCTCAGAGGTGAGCAAAGGGCAGAACTGGGACAGAAGACCAAATGAGCCACTTGGCTGTCAAACACAAACTAACCAAAAGATGCTTGACGACAGGTTGTCCTGGGGCGTTGTTTGATTTTTGTTGTATTTGTGAAAATGACCAGAACTCACTGCTGGGCTCTCAGTATGGTGAGTACATGATGAGGCTCTGAGAGAACAAATTTAGAAGAAACGGAGGCCAGCTGAAGTAGCGCAGTGTGATTCTTCTGCAGTGGAAGCAGCTTTGTGCTCGTTGCCACAGAGACATAAATCAGGAAGATGAGGAAGCAGAAAGCTGTGGCGTGTGAGCAGCGGGCAGCTGGAGCTGAATAATGCTAGCTAAGGTCTAAAGCAAACACATTAGTCTGATAATAAAGATGAATGCTGCTCTAAATTATAGGAGAGTTTGTTCACAATTCAATAAAAAAACACACAAAAGGTCAAATGAGAACAAAAAGATAAAATGCTACTCGTGATTTCTGAAAGTAAAAGAGGAAATTATCACAGAAAGCTGGTTTTAATGTGATTAATTGATGGAAATTGAACCCATTTATTAATGCATCAAAATGTCCTGCAGGACATCAGTAGAAGGAATCAGCTGCACGAACAGAGAATGAAAAATCAGGACAATCCCAAAAATCCTCGCGCCTGTCCTACCTGAGGAAAACCTCCTCCATGGTGGTCACCGAGGCGCCGTAGCTGGCAATGCCCAGCTCCTCTTTGTTCATCTCCAACTCAGCAAACAGCAGCTCAAACCTGCAAATCAAACATTTGCATTGTTTCTGATTATTTCTATACAAAGTACAGCACAAGGAAACGATGAGGCAAAGAAGCTCAATCATAATAAATTCACACACAGATGCTAGATTTTCCCTCTACATCAGAGCTAAAGATCTGTTATTCATTTATGCATCATGAGAGAAGAGCCAATTTGTGTTATTTTACTAGTTTATGCATCGTTTTCAGATATTTAATCATGTCTAACCTCATTTTCAAACATTTAGTCACTGACCTCAGCAGGTGTTAATCTAACCACCATTACTGGGACCATTAGGCCACTTCACATGCTGTAATTCTAGAGGCTTTATTCTGCTAACGTGAAGCCAGACTAACTCGCCTGCTGGTGCTTTCTTTGGGTAGAATATAGGAGAGCTCTGCTCCGGCGCTGCTCTCCAGAGTAGCGTTAGGAACGTACAGGTGGACAAGGCGCGTGATCTCAGAGACGTTGCAGAGGGCGTCCTTAACAATCACCATGTGGTAGCCAGCGCCTGGATGAAGCAGCTTTGTCACATCTGTGCACATCTCAAGTACAAAAACAATCTTTGAAACGTTCTCCCCTTCTGTCCTTATTTACCATATTTGTTCTTGAGGAAGAGCGGTGACCCGCAGCACTGCAGCTCGCCTCCCGCCATGATGGCGATTCGATCACCGAGCAGGTCTGCCTCGTCCATGAAGTGGGTGGTGAGCAGGATGGTGCGACTGAGCTTTTCTCCCTGCAGCAGGTCCCAGGTGGCTCGGCGAGCTGATGGATCCATACCCGACGTGGGCTCATCTAACATGACCACCTGGAGATGAGGAGAGGCGGCGCTAGATGAGCATCAACTGAAGGTTAAAAAACAAAAAGCGATAATAAGCGACGCTTGTGAAGTTCCTAACCTTGGAGTCGCCGATGAGGGCGATGCCGATGGAAAGTTTTCTCTTCATGCCGCCAGAGAGGGTCTTGGAGCGAGCCTTTTGCTTGTCCTCTAGGTTCAGGATGTGGAGGATCCTATCCACCTCATCAGATATCTTCTCCCTAGGGTATCCTTTCAGCTGGGTGCAGAGAGAATCAATAGAGTGCAAAAATAGACACTTTCATTCACTCCAAAAGCATCTCAGGAGACTGGGATAAAGGGGTCTTTTTTGTAAAAGCCAAGAACAAAACACGGCTAAGATGAAACAAAGCAGGAGAGGTCCAAACTGAATTTTAAAAAGATTCAACCCTTTCAGCAACAGCAACCAAACTTCCTAAATCCTGTTTAAAGAGATCTTCATGCCTAAGAAGATCGGGCAGATTTTCAACTGGAATAATTGTAAAATCTGGACGAATCATCGCTAACTCTCCAAGCTATTCCTGTAAAGTTTGACTAAAGGCACAAAGAAACTCAACTTGTTCCTGCTCGAAAAAAGCAGCTAGCATCCTGAATCTATGGTTGGATGGGTCTGAGCTCTGGAATATTGTGGAAGTTAATTGGTTTCTAGTAAACTGAGCTTCATATCCCCCAATAACCACAGGTGTGATCGAGATGAGGCTAGACCGATATGCGAGTCGGCCGGTATATCGGTCTGATATTTACCCTTTTTTATACATCAGCATCGGCCGATATACCTCCTTAGTGAAGCCAATTTAAAGGGACACTTTGCAACTTTTTAAATATTTTTAAATCATGTTCTTGAGCCAGTTTGTGCTAAAATGACCCTTTACAAGGTTAATGGAAGGTCACCCAGTCCCTGTCGCCCCCTGTGGCCAGAATATTCCACTTGCAACTTCACAGTTGCCGGTCCGGTCTGCTGGACCTACCTGGATCTGCAGTCTGCTTCCAGCATGTTTCCTGCATGTTTTAGATCATGAACACAGCTGATTTGTTTGATTTAGTGATGAATAACTCCCGTAGAAACTAATTAAGGTTGAGGAGACGTTTCAGCTGTTAGATTAAGGTGTTAAAAAGATGAGCGCATAGCGAGGAGAGATACGTTTTACTTTCGGTTTCGTCAACAAACAGTAGGGGGTGCTAAAAACAAGCCAAAACTGACTAGTGTCCCTTTAAAGTCAGGCCCATCCCCGGGCAGCTCAGTGCTGCTGCAGGATTTTATTTAAATGTATTTTCACGTTTCTGAATAACATCTGCATAATAAATACTCAAAAAAAATTTTTCAACAAAAACTTCTTTTTTTATACCAGTTTTGAATATTTAATACTTGGTCAGTTAATTGCTTTGTTTGATTAACTTTAGTTAGATGTCTGACTTTAACACTGAGCAGTGCACAAAATTAAGATTTAACCGTTGGTTAAATCCAGTGTTCAAAAACTGATTCAGCTTCAGACGTTTTGTGCATCCACAGTTGTTATTAGTGACATTTTAGCGTGCAAATAAGGTGGAAAACGTCTAGATATCGGCGCATATCGGCCATCAGCTGACCATGACCTCTATGGCAATAGAAAAACTAACATCAGTCGACATCTAGATCAAAACCAAACAAGCATTCAAGTTGTGACGAGTAGAGTGTAAGCAGAAATGAGTTCCGTGAGTTTATATTTTTAAGTCGGTGCATAACTGAGGTGATACCTGTGCATAGAAGAGCAGGTGTTCTCTCACTGTGAGGTTATCAAACAGCACGTCGTGCTGCGGACAGAGTCCCAGGCTGCGTCGGATCAGAGCCATGTCCTGGCAGATGTCGTATCCGTTGATGTAGGCCCTGCCACTGGTGGGGGGGAAGAGACCTGAAACACCAAGGTGAGCGTGTGAATTTCATTAGGGTAACGGAGTGTGTTTAGTTTAGTTTGGGTTTATCCAACAAGGACAGCACAAAAGACACAGTTACATGTAAGAGCAATGCAACTGTTGTTCTGTACAGAGGTTTTCTAGCCAGAGGCTCATTTGCAAACCTGGTCCTTGGTTGGACTTTTAGAGACAATCAAACAACAGCATTTATAGCATTCATCACTACACACACACACACACACACACACACACACACACACACACACACACACACACACACACCTGTGAGCATGGACAGTGTGGTGGTCTTCCCAGCACCGTTGTGTCCTAGCACCACTGTGATTTGTCCCTCGAACATGTTCAGCGTCAGATCTTGTACAGCCTGCCGTGTCTTGCTGCCTACTTTGAACTCCTATAAAAAGAAAATTCCAAACTCAAAGGAGTCAAGAGCAAAACCTTCATCTGCTCAAATCCATACGCTCCTATATTAAATAAATCACTGTAAACAAAACAGTGTGATGCCGTCCACTAGGGATGCACATTTTCCAAAATTTCTTTAACCGGTTATCAACGCCCTTAACGGTTAATATTCGGTTAACCGTAACACCCCCCCCCAACACACACACAAACATGTGCCCCACACTCGAGAGAGTGGGATGACAGCTGAAATGTCACCTGACCCCTGGCCTCTGTTCATTTAGCTTCATTGCACGTTCTGCCAGGCTACGCGCTTCGATGTGGGGCTCATTGTGTTCACTACTAAGAATAAAATGCTCCCACGTTGTGCTTTCTTTACCCGCTTCATCTTTGATCATGTGATGAGCTCACCTCTTCTTCTGTGGTTTTAGAGTCAACTTATTTTGATAGCAGCGCTCTCGCGCCCTCTAGTGGCACAAGTGTTTTGGGGGAGTTTACTTCCTGTTTCCCAGTGTGCTTAGCGGCATGTAGTTGTGGTCTGGCTGAACCTTGAGTTTTCTTGACCTGACTCATGAATGCTTGTGAAAACTGTTCAATACTGCTGTCATTACCGACTCAACGCTTTTGACTGCTGCACTACTACACACAAGAGCAGTTGAAGGACGTCAACAGCAATTAACCGGGCAAAGCTATTATAACCGGCTATGACCTTAAGGGCAGTTAACCGCTTAACTATGTACATCCCTACCATTCACCTTGGTGAGGTGTTTAATCTTTATTCCAGAAACCACTCCAGCAGGCTCCTCCTCGATGAACTCTCCTTTCAGAGCCTTTTCTGCATCTTCCTCCTCTTCCTTCTCGTTTACCAAAGCCACGCGAGGAGTGCTGCACCAGTACGAAGGCTGTAGAGCAGGAAGTCAAATAGGTTAAAAAATGTCACAAGTCAGGGGTCAAAACACTACTATACATCATACACTACCTGGCCAACTAAAAAAATTTTGTTGAACCATTTTAAGCTTTGATTACAGCACACATTCTCTGTTTCGATACGCTTCTGCAGCATCACCAGATTTATCTCCATCCAGTGTTGCATTAATGTTTCACCAAGATCTTGCATTGATGATGGTAGAGTCTGACCGCTGCACAAAGCCTTCTCCAGCACATCCCAAAGATTCTCAATGGGGTTCAGGTCTGGACTCTGTGGTGGCCAATCCATGTGTGAAAATGATGTCTCATGCTCCCTGAACCACTCTTTCACTATTTGAGCCCCATGAATCCTGGCATTGTCATCTTGGAATATGGCCGTGCCATCAGGGAAGATGGAATAACCTGGTCATTCAGTAGATTCAGGTAGTCAGCTGACCTCATTCTTGGAGCACATCCTGTTGCTGAACCTAGACCTGACCAACTGCAGCAACCCCAGATCATAGCCCCGCCCCCACAGGCTTGTACAGTAGGCACTAGGCATGATGGGTGCATCACTTCATCTGCCTCTCTTCTTACCCTGATGCACCCATCACTCTGGAACAGGGTCCATCTGGACTCATCACACCAGTTGTTAATAATGCGTTGGACAGTTCTGAACCCAGTTTTAGTCGTTTCTGCATCTCCTTAGATGTTTTCTCTGCTTGATGCATGCCAATGATGTGACCCTTCTCACACAGACTAACATCTGTTCCACCACCACCAGATGTGTCTTTCCACATGGTTGCTGAAGAAAAGAGAAGCAGCTCATTGCACCAGTTGGGTTAAATAACTTGCTGCAGCTGAAAGATGATCACCCATGCAGGAATTATCCAATAGGAGGCTCAGACCTGTTTGCTTAGTTAAATCCAGGTGGTGACTGTTTTTGGCCAGGCAGTGTATGTATATTATTCTTAACAAACAACATGAATACTTGAAAAACAACACTGCGGCCAACAATAGTATTGTTTAAAATTCGCCCTAGAAGGAACTGTATCCAGGCTAAAACACCCATAGACGCACTTCCTAAGAACCAGAGTCAAACGTTCCTTTTATACACCATCAGAAAACACACACACACACACACACACACACACACACACACAATGGATACAGACTGAAGTGCGTCAGCGCCTAAACTCCACCCTGCTGGCAGTCTCTTGAATTTCTGACTAGAGGGAAATAGATTAGCATTAGTGTATTTGTGTGTGTGTGTGTGTGTGTGTGTGTGTGTGTGTGTGTGTGTGTGTGTGTGTGTGTGTGTGTGTGTGTGTGTACATGCGAGCAAAAAAAATTCTTCGCAAAGATAAACCATTTTTGTGTTGGCTGCAGAGATCCAGACGTTTCCTGTTTTTGTAACGAGCTGCATCAGAGCCACCCTCCCAGAGAGCAGACGTCACTTATGCACCAAGCTGACATCAACAACCAACAGCTACTGAAGCTCCTTCTCGATTTGTTCAATTCCAGCGCCTATGAAAATGACTAAAATGTTTTCCAATAGGAAAGGGGATGCAACATCCCACCTTTTGGGCTTCTATAAACTGAAACTACAGGGGACACAGATATAATACCAAAAAAAGAGATAAATGCATGGGTTTAAAGCAGGGGTCGGCAACCCAAAATGTTCAAAGAGCCATATTGGACCAAAAAACAAAAAAACAAAAAATCTGTCTGGAGCCGCAAAAAATGAAAAGCCTTATATGAAGGCAACACAGGTTGTAAGTGTATATTAGCTACATTAGCCTATTATCAAAATGACTACAAATACTTTATGAGCATTCACGATTAAATGTTTATTTCCCTGCAGCATCCTGGAGAGAATGACACACCACGTGACTCTGCTGTAGATATTTGGTGCTTTAAGTTTAACTTCCATTACAATATTAATCAGTGGGATTAATTTGATCATTTCTTCTTGAGCCCATCACAGCTCACATACCTGCATAACAGCGCTGTCTGATATCGATCACATCACACGACTCATCACAGGTAGTTGAGGACGCTGGAGCTGAATTAATGTCTCTGATTTGCTGATTGGTGACGTCTCCTGTCGTTTTAATGGTCCTTGTCTTTGTGGAGAGAGGAATGTCTTTAATTTTCTGGATTATCTCGGTTTTGTTTTTGAAGTCTGAAATAGGTGCTCTGATATTTTGATGAATGAATCCTTCATGTAATCACCATCCGTGAACAGTTTTCCCTGCTTTTATCTCTCAGGTTGCAACAAAACCTGCAGCAGTAGTGGAGTTTGGAGATGTAATCCACTTCTTAAATCTACTTTTATAACCTGACACATGGGAGGCGACATGCAGCAGCGGCAACAGACAGCGACGCCTCTGTTCCAGGGAGAATAGCGAGTCTTCCGTTGTTTTGATTGGCCGTCAGATTGGAAGGAATTCTGGGTTAATAAAGCAGCTCAGAGTTGAAACAGCGGTAGATGTGAAGTCTCACAAGGTTTTGCTGGAGTTAAGTGAAGTCTTGTAAAGCTCTGGGACATCAGACACGGCAAGTATTAACTTTTCCTCCATGTTTACCCGGAGATGTACTGAGAAGCATCCTGTCCCCTCATTGGTCAGTCAATGAAGCCTCCGCTGATTGGTCCTTGTCCGAGCGACAGCGGTGAAAAGTTGAAGTTTTTCCAGGTAATCCTTCCGCGTCGACAATGAAAGCAAATAATTGGGTCCATTCTTCCTTGAATCCTCTGTTCTCATCAGCTATCTTTCTCTTTTTCCCTTTGGGATCCACGGCCCTGACACACCCACTGGTCTGTTTACATCCATCTGCCTGGCACTGCGCCGCCATATATCCATGAGCGCCGCGCTGAAACGTGTGTCGCAGGCTATGACGCAAATTTTCGTTGACAGAAATGTTAAAATTTCGGGTTCCCAACCCCTGTTTTAAAGGGACACTAGTCAGTTTTGGCTTGTTTTTAGCACCCCCTAGTGTTCGCTGGCGAAACCGAAAGTAAAACTCATCTCCTCGCTGTGCATTCGTCTTTTTAACACCTTAATCTAACAGCTGAAATGTCTCCTCAGCCTTCATTAGTGTCTACAGGAGCGGTTCATCACTAAATTAAACAAATCAGCTGTGTTGATGATCTAAAACATGCAGGAAACATGCTGGAAGCAGACTGCAGAGCCAGGTAGGTCCAGCTGAATTTTTTAAGTCCCAACAGACCGGACCGGCAACTGTGAAGTTGCACGTGAAATATTCTGGCCACAGGGGGCGACAGAGGCTGGGTGGCCTTTCATTCACCCTGTAAAGGGTCATTTTAGCACAAACTGGCTCAAGAACATGATTTAAAAATATGAAAAGGTTGCAAAGTGTCCCTTTAACTGTATGTGGGTGTGAGTATTTACAGTAAGCAGCTCATTTTAAAGCATACCAGTAAAAAGAAGTAAGATGGTAAAGGGACGCCGTACTCCCCAGGAAAAACTGCCTCCATGTACCAGGCCACCAGCCCATAGAGCACCGAGTCAAACAGCAGCAAGCTGAGGACCTGAGCCAAGGAGAAATCATCGTCCACCGTCACCGATTCAAACAAGTTGGACCACTGGATTCCCGTACCTTAAATACAGTTTTATAAAAAAAGACAGATTCAGAAAGTGTAATCAAACGACTACAATTCCAAAACAACCATCAACTTCCCTCCTCCAAATAAGCAGAAGTGGTTTGGCCTTAAATCAGCTCCTCACCTTTGCCTTCAAACATTCCTATAAGCTGAGCTCCCATTGCCATGGCAACGTTGGAGATGAGGCATGCGGACACCTTTTGGGCATGGCTCAGTAAGTCGTAACGAGGCCACAGGAACAAATAAGGCAGGTAGCTGAGGAAGTAGATGAAGCCACCAGCTGCTGCTGCCACGTTGGCTAAAGTTAGAAAGAAAGCAGAGAGTCAGTATCTGAAAAATGACAGGAATGTAACAAAGAAAAGACTAAAAATGAAGTTATCAGGAGCTGTTAGCTGATAAGATCCAGCTCACGCACAAACTTATAGACTTAAATGAAAGGTCTGAATGTTGGATGGAACATCATGGAGGATAAAAGGAGGAGAAAGATGGGAACAGGGAAGAGGGAAAAGCCCATGAACACTGGTATCTCTCAGTGTGACATTTTCAGCCTGCTAGGAACGTGGAGTGAGTGTCATCAGAGATGTCCAGACGCAAAGATGACCAAAAACAGCCCGTCTTTGTTCAAAAATGGCTAAATAGAGGTCAGCAAACGAGCCCTTCTGTTTGGTTGGTCCCTAAATCTAAATAAGAACAACCACTAAACAAATATAAGAGCTGAAATAACAGTGCAAGTGTGTCTGTGCACTAGATACCGCAGGGAAATTAAAATGAGCAAATGGTCTCTTAAGTTTCTTTAGAATCAAATTAATATTTTATCTGACCGCTAAGTAACAGCAAACTACCGTGCAGGAAGCTAGCCTGAGAAGTCGTTGCAATCTGAGCTGCTTTGTTGGAGGAAACTGGAAGGAGGGAAAGTTCTTGTTTGAAAGAGAGGCTTAGAAAAAGTGAAAAGGGAAAAAGGGAGGGGAAGGAACGTGAGAAAAGACAGATTTAAATCGTTTCTTTTAACGCTGAGGTTGTCTGGGCTGAACAGTGTTTTGATTTGAGACGCCTGCAGAGATGTCCAGAGTTCCAAGTGATTTGCTAAATTTACAGTTTACAACTGAGAAAATAGCACCGCAAAACACAGGCATCAGAAGATATTTAACATTACTGAGATACTCTGGGAGCCATTTGATTTGTTTTTATGCTTTGGACCAACAAATCTAAGAGACCACACGCGGCTGCATAAACCACACATCTGAGCAAGAATCAGAGTCATGCAAAACCAATTTGCCCAAAGGAGGAGTAGAAAGAGACAAAAACAGCCTAATCTTTTCTTCAAAGAGAACCGAGCCGCCCACCTCGTGAGAAGAAGGCACTGATCATGAAGCTGAAGTTGATGGTGGCAACAGTGAAGACAAGCAGGAAGACGAAGACCAGCGTTGGGTCGCTTCGGGACAGTACCGCTCCGTTAGGGCTCACCTGCAATCCCAGAATAACACGTTCATCACATTCAGACACCGGTATTCAGGTTGTTTAGTTACGCCAAATCTAGTGGAAAAAATTACAAATAAAAACCCAAAATGATTCTTTAATCACCTAGCTGAAAGTGAGTAAATGAGGAGTATATGGTAAAAGGAAACTGAAGGAATCGAGCACATCCAAAATAATGTTCAAGGCTAAATGAGCTGAATATTAAAAAACTGTCAGAGATTGTTTAAAGTCCTGGAAAACAATAAAATAATTCAAGTTAATGTAATGATGTTTGAGGGCCACAGAAATTAGATTTTGTTTTTCTCAAAAATGCTAAAAATATTTGATGGTGTTTTTTAAATACCAAGTTCACTTGTCTTTTCAACACATTGGCAGTGGTCTCTAGTAGAAATGAATGTCTGGTGAGTTGCTACAGCAGAGTTGAGCTTCAGACGGCAGGATTTGGACTCATTTCTATTCTGTCATCTCTCTTCTGATTGGCTAACAGCAACACGACTCTACCACTGACTCTGTTTGCTCTGCAACGTTGATGTTTTATCTCCACAAGTAACACAAGCCTGGAGGAGTTCTGCTGTGTGGTGGAGTTGCTAATGCTAACGGTTAGCTTCTACTAGCCCAGACGTTCTCTGCTGTTTCCTGGACGCTAAACCAACAACAGCCTTCCCCGTCGTGAGTCAAGATGGGCGAGTCCAAGAATGTTAACTTGACCTTATGACGTGCAAATTTCACTGGTTGTCTAATCTGACTGTTTCCCCGTCTATTTTCTATTAGCGGCTAATGCAGGAAATAGGGTTAGAAGACATTTTTTCACATTTTGCCTGCATGTTAAACTCAAAAGCCTCTTTATAAAACAATGCCGCCAATTTGCTGCAATGCTGAAGCAGCATCTGGAAGCCTTAGGGTGTTTATAAGAGCTCAGACCGTGGCAGTAATGTGGCGCAATCATGTCCTTTTTACAAAAGATTACACGATGGCGGTAAAAATTAGGTATGGAGGCGGTCTATGCGCTGCCACAGACTTCCTTTTAGCTTGGACATAACTTGCATTTTATTGCGATTGAAGCCGCGCTCTGTACGTTTTTTCACAAGCAGCTCCTAAAGGCGTCTGTCCTCCACCGTCCCTGTGAGCTGTCAGATGATCTGAGCTCCAGATCTAATAGAGAGAAGCTCCAGGAGCTCTGCATCGCTCCAGTTTATCATCTCAGCTGATTCTTTTTACTTTCATTTTTAATAGTTTCCAGCTGGAGCTCGGCGTTATAATTCATGACAGCACTCTCTGTTGCGCCAAGGCGTAATCTGTATTAATAAGTCCGGCGTTGCAGTAATATCACTACCAAGCGTGGTGGCACGAATGCCGCAAAATTCCCACATCGCCGTAGTGCATTCATAAGACACATTGTGGCAGCAGTATCACGCTGATTTGCTGGCATGACCGATCATATTTAAAAGAAAAACAAGTAAAAAAATAGTTTCTCAGTGAACTTGGCTTTTAAATCTGTACTCCTTAAAGCCACATTCCGCAACTTTTACACCTTAAAATAATGTTTATTGTAAAGTTCTGGCAGCATACTATCATCTATTATGTTCATTTTTCGCACCTGTGATAGTGTTGGGGGGTCCCACCGTCAGTTTACCGCACTATACAGTTTTTTGCTTCGGGTCAAAACAGGAAGTACTGACTGGGTGTCGTTTTACAGCAGAATATCACAAGCCAAAGGGATAAAAAAAGCATGCGTTCTAAATGTGCGTTATGTCCGCCAAAATGCGCATCTTGAACGCGCTTTTTGACATTAAAGAGGGCTAAATAAAGCGCATCCTAAAATCGCTCGTTATTTCCATCATAACGTGAGTTTAGAACGCAGTTTTTTTTTATCCCTTTGGCTTGCCATAATTGTATAAGGTAGACTCGCTGTAGCAGTGTCAGATCCACCAAAGAAAGCTAGAAATCCCTTATCAGAGGAATCTAGGAAAAGAAAAGGAGAACGTGATAGAGCAAGAGCAAAGACCAGAGTTATTATTGGGCCGTCTTTTCCTCGCTGGAGAGCTCTTTTAGAAAGAACAGCATGAACTACGGACTCTGACCTAGCCGTGCTGCTAATGGCTAGGTAAGTAATAAATGATTTCACCAGGGTTATTGTGTTTGGTCGGGCATAAAGTTGTTATACAGTCCTGATAAAACTATTTATTCAATGTGTGGAGGTGGAAAAGTTTGTTTTTGTTGTTTTGCCTGACATTAGGGTTGTTTTATTTTAAAATGTTAGATTTTAAAAATTGATTTTAGGACAGTGACATTACGCAGCAAGCCTTGAGAGGGCGACAGAGTGCACATATCCACAAAGTTCAGGAATGTTTCTTTAAATAGGTCTAACGTTAATAAAAATCTGAACATAAAAATGTTAGACAGTGTTGATCTACATGAACAGCCTCCTCTAATCTGTAGACCACTGTTCTTGAGGGCCACACAAAATCATTCTAACGGCTGCAAATGGCCCCTGTGCCACACTTTGGACATGCTAGTGTAAGATGACATTTATTTTTTATAAAAACACAAAATGCTGTGAATACTTCATTCAAATTAGTGGTTTATTTTATTTTGTAGGAACTATCATTTCTGTATCATATGCATTAGGTGGAGTAACACACCCAGAAAAGGATGGTTGTGGTTCGGTGTGCACGTGTGTTTTTTTAGAGGAGAGGACCAAGAACATATTTTTTAAAAAGCCACACAGTTGTTCCCACATGGAGTTCTCGCTGTGCTGTTCTTTACGGCCCTCAATTTATAGATAACACTTAGATCAAACTCTACATGTTACAACAGCACTAAGGATGTGGTGAATTCGTCTTTTTTTGCTCATATTTTGCTGAATTTTGAGCAACAAACTTTAGCCAGAGAAAACTTCTACCTGGAAAACGAGCAACTATAAAAGCTATTCTGCACACGCACGCACGCACACACACACACACACACACACACTTCATCAGCAAGATGAAATTTAAAAAAATAATAAAATACCAACAGAGTTCTATCACACTCCCACGGTGTGTGTGTGTGTGTGTGTGTGTGTGTGTGTGTGTGTGTGTGTGTGTGTGTGTGTGTGTGTGTGTGTGTGTGTGTGTTTGTGTGTGCTTCAGAATGCAACAACTGTTAAAAACAAATATATAAAAATAAAAATAAAATCTTGGCAAACAGGTTTTAATCATCTTTATCTCTGTTTTTGTCGACTTGTCCTGTGACTGGCAGCTACTTCCTTTAGCTCTCTGGAATGCCTCAGAACTAGTACCTGGAAGCAAAAACATCAACTCTGAGCCAATCAAGTCGAGAAAATCAAGTTGTGCTTCCAAATAATTGTCAATCTTAAGTAGAATTCAGAAATTCTGCAAAAAAGTCATCTTAACAATGTTTTTAAAAAAGAATAATGTGTGTTAAGGCCGCAGCTATTGAATCTTATGTGCTTTCCTTACTTATGTAATATACACTGCTCACAAAAATTAAAGGAACACTTTTTTATTGGGCCTGGCATGAAATCAATGAAACCTGTCTGATAATTTTCTGGTTTTCTTTATTTTTATTTTTTAATTCAGTTTATTTATATAGCACCAAATCACGACAAGAGTCGTCTCAAGGCACTTCACAAAGTAAACATTCCAATACAGTTCAGTTCATTAAGCCAATCAGTAAAAAAGTTTACTATATAAGGAACCCAGCAGATTGGTTGATTCAGCAGCTGAGGGCATTGTTAATCACTTTCAGCTGTATTGGTGTTCATGGACTTAACGACAGGTGCACTAAAGTGGCAACAATTACAAAACCCTCAAAACAGGACTGGTTTAACATGTGGAGGTCATTTCAAGTTTCTCCCTCCTGATCTTTTTTGGCTGGTTTTCCACTCGTGCTAGTTTTGGCTTGAGTAATTATCTCTACTGGCAGCATGAGGCGATTCCTTAACCCTACAGAAGTTGCACAGGTTGTCCAACTTCTCCAGGATGGCACATCCACACGTGCTGCAGCAAGAAGGTTTAATGCGTCTCCCAGCACAATCTCCAGAACATGGAGGAGATTTCAGGAGACTGGCGGTTATTCTCGGAGAGCTGGACAGGGCCGTAGAAGGTCCACAACCCATCAGCAGGACCGATACCTGCTCCTTTGTGCAAGGCGGAACAGGCTGAGCACTGCTCGTGCCCTACAGAATGACCTCCAGAGGGCCACTGGTGTGAATGTCTCTACCCAAACAATCAGGAACAGACTTCATGAAGATGGCCTGAGGGCCCGACGTCCTGTAGTGGGCCCTGTGCTCACTGCCCAGCACCGTAGAGCTCNACTGGCATTTGCTCAAGAACACCAGAATTGGCAAGTCCGCCACTGGCGCCCTGTACTTTTTACAGACGAGAGCAGGTTCACCCTGAGCACCTGTGATAGACGTGAAAGAGTCTGGAGAAGACAAGGAGAACGTTATGCTGCCTGCAACGTCGTTCAACATGACAGGTTTGGTGGTGGGTCAGTGATGGTCTGGGGAGGCATATCCATGGAGGGACGCACAGACCTCTACTGCCTAGGAAATGGTGCTCTGACTGCCATAAGGTATCCAGATGAAATCCTTGAACCCTTTGTCAGACCCTACGCTGATGCAGTAGGTCCTGGTTTTCTCCTAATGCACGACAATGCCCGGCCTCATGTGGCAAGAGTATGCAGGCAGTACCTGGAGGATGAAGGAATTGAAACAATTGAATGGCCTTCACGATCCCCTGACTTAAACCCAATAGAACATCTGTGGGACATTATGTTTGGGTCCATTAGGCGGCGCCAGGTTGCTCCTCAGACTGTACAAGAGCTCAGGGATGCCCTCACACAGATCTGGGAGGAAATGCCACAAGACACCATCCGTTGTCTCATTAGGAGCATGCCCCGACGTTGTCAAGCATGCACACAAGCTCGTGGGGGCCACACAAGACTGAAAAGCATTTTGAGTTGCAGAAATGAAGTTTTTGAAATAATGAACTAGCCTGCCACATCTTCATTTCACTCTGATTTTAGGGTGTCTACACAATTGAGCCCTCTGTAGGCTGAACACTTTTATTTCCATTAAAAGACTTGGCATCCTTTTGTTCCTAAGACATTGCCCTGTCGTTATTTGTATAGATATCCAACTTCACATTGAGATCTGATGTATCTAATGTGTTTCTTTAATGTGTTCCTTTCATTTTTGTGAGCAGTGTATATATGTAAGAATTAAGTAACAATGACACCCTGTGGTTAAATGTGGTTACTGCATTCCATTTTTCTAAACAAAAAGTTTCTCTCTCACTACTGTTTCATGACTTTCATGGCTGCTGCAAGTTGAAGATTCTAGATGACAAGCGAAGACGAGTCATCAGTGGCAGCAGGTGAAAAAAAGTTCTATTATATTATATATAATATAATATTTACATATACATATGTGTGTCAAATGTGGCATATACCAAGGAGACGCCCTGTCTGCCCTGCTGTTCTGCATAGGTCTGAACCCCCTCAGCCACATAATCAACAAGAATGGCTATGGATACCGACTCAAGAATGGAACCACAATCAGCCACCTCCTCTACATGGATGACATAAAGCTGTACGCCAAGAGCGAGCGAGACATTGACTCACTGATCCATACCACCAGGATCTACAGCACTGATATCGGAATGTCATTCGGACTTGAGAAGTGTGGTCGGATGGTGACAAAGAAAGGGAAGGTAGTCCACACAGAAGGGGTCTCACTCCCAGAAGGAACAATAGCAGACATTGAGGACAGCTACAAGTACCTTGGTATCCCACAAGCAAATGGCAACCTCGATGAAGCCGCAAGGAAAGGAGCCACAGCCAAATACCTACAATGAGTAAGGCAAGTCCTAAGAAGTCAGCTCAATGGCAAGAACAAGATCCAGGTAATAAACAGCTACGCCCTGCCAGTAATCAGATATTCTGCAGGAATAATAAGCTGGCCAAAGGAAGAAATACAGGCCTCAGATGTTAAGACACGGAAGCTACTAAACATGCATGGAGGGTTTCATCCCAAAGCCAGCACCCTGAGACTGTACACTAGCCGTAAGGAAGGAGGCCGAGGACTTGTGAGTGTGAGAGCCACTGTCCAGGATGAAACATCCAAGATCCATAAGTCCATCAAGGACAAGGCCCCAACAGATGACGTGCTCAGTGAATGTCTCAGACAATGGCGAACAGAAGAGGAGACACTGGAAATACCATCATGGGAGAACAAACCCCTACATGGGATGTACCACCAACAGATAACTGAAGTGGCTGATATCAAGAAATCCTACCAATGGTTAGAAAGAGCTGGTCTGAAGGACAGACCAGAGGCACTCATCATGGTTGCACAGGAACAGGCCCTGACCACCAGAGCAACAGAGCTCTACCACACCAGACCCAAGGTGTAGGCTATGCAGAGAGGCCCCTGAGACAATCCACCACATTACTGCAGGGTGGAAGATGCTGGCAGGGAAAGCATACATACCCTCCCAGGTATGTAGAGATTAATGAAAAGGCAACATGAAACTCTGTGTCCGGTCTGCCTGAGAATTTTTCTGTCAATCCAAAACCTCTTTGTTTGTGATGTTGTCAATATGTCTCTGTTTGAAGGCAGGTGAGTTTCTCAACTACAGCTGAGATGTTCTAAATCCATTCTGCTGGAAACAAAGAGGTCCAGCAACTCATGAATCATTTTACAAGAAGTGAAAAGGGAGGTCATTTGATCTTGTAACAGGGTACGTGTGTAAATGCTCTATTTCACTTTTTGTTCCAGGTTATAAAGTCACATATTTTGACATGAATAAGAGCATCAAAGACAAATTGTTTTCTCTCTACGTCATTTCATGCAGAATGAATCAATATTCTGCAGCTTTGTCTCATTTTAAAGACTGGTTATCAAACACGGATCCCCGTTTTAATAACGTGTACAAAAAAGGTTTTTGACCAGAGGTGGGTGGTACGTAAAAAGTAGTGACACAAATAATTACCTAAGAGTAAACAAAAGTACTTTAAGAAAATGTTACTTGAGCACTGTGAACTGCACTTGTGCAGTGACGTCAACTGTAATGTAGGCCATTATAATTTTAGCTGATGTTATGTTATTCTGGAGAACTCCTTCAGTTTCACTTTTGTGTTTTTATTTGATAAAGTCCCAAACCTTGAAGCTTCCTGGTCTTTTGCTAGTTTTCTCATCATCTTAATCCATCGTCTTTGCTGTCCGACAGGAATAACCGTCCCCATGATTCCTGAACAGTGTGTAGTCACATGCTTTAAACTAAGCATCAAATCTAATTATTTTGCCTCCAGGATTTTTTCCTAATTCAATCATTTGAGTCACTCCATGAATCACTTTAACTGAGGTGTGAGACTGTTTCAGCAAAATGTAACAAGCTGAGCCAAAAAAGACAGACTTCAGATAGAATAAATGTCAACAGTGCTGTTTTTACACTTTGTGTAGAAGCATATTGACTTTTAGGGGGAAATTAAATTGAGTAGAAATGTAATTGTCAGTTTTGTCATTTGTTGGCGTGTTTCTCTTTTTCATTATGTTCTTTAAGTGTTAGACGTTCAAAGACGTGTACCTCAAAAGCACATCTCATAACTGCAAATTCTCAAGTCAAACCTGAACAATTGCTTAGAGCTTCAAGTCAGTTTCATACTCATAAAAAATCAACAAATACAGCAACCCACCTGGATACAGAGGAGCAGGGTAACCAAAAAAACCGAAATGGAGAGGAAGAGGAAGAACATCAGGAACCAAGCACTCCAGTGGAGCCAGTTACTGAGACCCATCATCCTCATGTACTCCTAAAACGCACAGACAAGGGTAGACGTCTCAGTTTTTATCTGTTAAACTTCTTATTTCAGCTCCACTCACAACGAGGCCCACAAACACACTTTGAGCTTCCGTTCCTTTTCCTGCACCACAGCTCTCACGATGTTGAGGGAGATGTAGGTGAAGCTGAGCACCAGGAGGAGGGGCAGCTGGTTCTGGATGGCCAGGATGAAGACGTCGTATATGAAAGCAGGGTAAGGAAACCGGGACAGGATCACTCTGGTCTGTGGCAGCAGGCTCCAAGCAGCAGTTCTGTTGTAGGCGGTCATGATGGCCCGATCAACTGCATGCTGGACAGCCAGAAAGCCCTCTCTGAAATAACCTTAAAGAAAATCATGTTAGCACAGAGAATGGATTTAATCTCTCATCTTGGGCAAGAACATTATTTACATAATAAACCTTTTTTTTAGTTTTTCAGCAGAATGGATGCAAATAGTCTAAAAACCTAAACCTACTGTTAGGATGACCTCACCTCACTTATTGTCAGTGATGTGATGAACAGTGTTACTAACAGAGTTAGTTTTTTCAGTAACTTGTAATCTAATTAATTACTCTCTCTGTCATTATAACACCGTTTTCGTTACTGATGCAGCGCTGATGTGTTGAAGCGGTCATCATCTGATCGGGAGCTAAAGAGGCAGATGTTTACATTCGTGCATCACGGCCAGTGAGCGATGAGGAAGGTGTGACGGCAGGACTTCCCGCACCTGTTCAGACATCCGGTCTTTCATTCCTTGTCACAATCTCCGTTTGGGTCTGACCCAAGTTTGAGAATTTAAGTCCTTGTGTCTATTCTAGTTTCATTTTATAAGGATTTCCATGTATAGATATGCTGTTACTAGATTATGAGTAGTAGAAATGCTAATAAAAACACCCAATTGTACAAAGTTTACAGGCAAAAAAACTACCGACTTTATTTTTCTCTATGTGAATGTAGATGATGTCCAGGAACAAAGTGCTTTTCCACATCACTTTTGAGTCACGAAGCTATAATGTTCTGTTGAAAATGTAGAAATAAATGTATTTGCAACTATAAATTTTATTTGACTGGGGCCTTGTTTCATACCACACAGTGATAGCCTATTTAAAGGGACACTAGTCAGTTTTGGCTTGTTTTTAGCACCCCCTAGTGTTCGTTGGCGAAAGCGAAAGTAAAACTTATCTCCTCGCTGCACGTTAGTCATTTTAACACCTTAATCTAACTGCTGAAATGTCTCCTCAGCCTTCATTAGTTTCTACAGGAGTTATTCATCACTAAATCAAACAAATCAGCTGTGTTCATGATCTAAAACATGCAGGAAACATGCTGGAAGCAGACTGCAGCACCAGGTAGGTCAAGCTCAAGGTCCCAACAGACCGGACCGGCAACTGTGAAGTTGCAAGTGGAATATTCTGGCCACAGGGGGTGCCAGAGGCTGGGTGGTCTTTCATTAACCCTGTAAAGGGTCGTTTTAGAACATACTGGCTCAAGAACATGATTTAAAAATATTTAAAAAGTTGCAAAGTGTCCCTTTAAATAGTTTAGATTAGTGTAATGGTTCCTGTTTGTAGTTCCATCGGCTAATTGCCCATTTACTTTAACTATTCAGTTTTATAATAAATGACTGGATACACATTTTAGTTTATTTAGTCGTTTCAATTTTAATAAGTTAAGCCAGGATCCAAATTTTGTGCATATTTTTATTAAAAAGTAACGCTATAGTTACTTTTCCTGGTAATTAGTTACTTTTATGAAACTGTAACTCAGTAACTTTTTAAAAAAGTAATTAGAAACTACAACTGCTACTTTTTCAAAGTAACTTGCCAGACACTGCTCACTGTCACAGGCAAATGCATGCAAATATCATCCTATTTAAAGATCTTACTCTGCTATGATAAAACAGGTCAGGACCATTACAATAACGACTGAAACGACCAAACGGACAACAACATAACAACCCAAGAGCCTCCTGAACAGCTTTTATCATTTACCCACTAATGATGTCACAGCGTGCTGCTTCCTGTCAGAAAAAATGATACCCAAGATGTGCAGGGGTGTGGTTGTCATGGGAACGCAGCCCAACGAGGAGCTGTTGCTGCTGAGTTCAAACTATAAGATTTTTATCTGTTTAAATCTAGAAAAAGGCTTTCTCCAGGTTCTGAAAGAAGTGTAAAAATATCATTTTTACCGGGTGTGCCGCCCTCCCTCTCATACTGCTCCCTCGGGCCCGGCAGTTGAAAAAGAGGAAAGAGGATGAGCGTGTGCCAGTCGAAGTCATTGTTCGGGTTCAGTTCAGACTTTTCTGCGGCCGGGGCGTTGCGTGGGGTGAAGGTGAAGCGCAGGTGGTAGCTCACCTGTAAATCAGAATGGTTTCATGAGTGGCTCAAGGATCGCCCCTGAAGACATCAGGCACAACCCTCTTGTCAAGAGGAATTTACAACCACAACTGCATTATTTCTTTAAAGAGCCACTCTGATCATCTTTTTAGCTGTTTTAAATAGTCCTCGTTGGTCATTAAACTATGATTATGTCGTTTTTAGCCAAAATCACAAAACCTGTGCCGTTTTCTAGTACTTAGTTTCTACATAGTGGCAGCAGCTCATTAAAAATTTCCCTCTGGGTTGTGGGCGGAGCCGTTGGCGCGGAGTCCCCCCGCCCCTCTTTTCCTGGCTGTTGAGAGCTTTCTGTTTATGCTAGCTCTCTGTGCTAGCATGCAGCACTGGCTGCTAGCATCACATCCGCTCAATAAATACAGGCCGATGGTTGAATTAGGAGTTTGTGCTCCGCCCACTGGGTTTGTGACATCACAAAGCCAGTCAGTTTTAGGCTGCATTTTTTCATCTGCTACTGATGAACAGCAAGTTGCATGCAGAAATACTCAGAAATGCAATTTTGAGCTTAAATTTCTTTAGATATGTCCTGTAGCATAAGAAAAATGCCTCAAGAACATGTTAGAAACAGAAAACAACACAATTTTCATTGGAGTGGGTCTTTAAGCATTTAATGTGCCAAAAGGCATCACTGCTGCCGAGACAAACGGAGAAAAACAAGACAAGTATGGGAGGAACACTAACTTGTGTTTGTCTCGGTCATCGTTTGAATTTATTCTTTTTACACATTCATGATTTTACATCCAAGTGAACCGACGAGAAAACGATGAGGCGGCACACAGAAGGTGCAATAAAACACAGAGAAATAGACTTTATACAGAGAGAAGTAATGAAGATGTAATGTTCAGGTTGTTCTGGCTACACAAGAAGTTTCATCTCGACGGTAACTCTAACAACCAAACGGCTAAAACATCTTCACTCCAAACAGGATTTGAGTAAGTAAACACAGGTGCCTAAACTGGTATTACTGGTTTATTCAATCACTTTGTGAGATGATGCCCTAGTTTTCAGATACTAGAGCTGCACACCTGCCACCCTGTGCTTCTCGTTACCTTCAGAGGAAGGGGTTCATCATCGTGAGAGAAGGAGTGCTCAAACACCACGGCGGCCAGCACGTTGTGTGACAAGGGGTCATTTCTCACAAAACTCTCAAAGTGTTCCTCTGTCTCAAAGCCACGCACTGGAACAGAAAAAACACAAGAGAATCACGTTAGACTCCGTGAGGTATTCTTCTCACATGTCCAGCCATAATATCCATTTATACCTCATGACCCGACCTTGATTCTCATGGTTTTTGCTGACAGGCAGAAAACTGGTCAAGACGTGGTCAGCACACTGAACAGTGTGACTAAATGAGTCAATTTACAAAGAAAACACAAAACAACACTTAAGAAAGGGGAACAGATACCTACAAGGCTGAACACAAGTGAGGTCTTAATGCTGTGAGATACCTGAACAGTCAGAGCGTAAATAAGAGTTTAGATCTATTGTTCAGAGTGCATCTGGAAAGCGCTTCACTTTTCCTAAATGTTGCTCTTATTCCATAATAGATTAAATTCAGTTGACTGGACAGAATTAGGAAATGAATATAGCCATCTATGTGAGGTCTCATAGCTGACATGTACACGTCAGATCACAAACCAAACCATGACATCCAAGGAACAGTCTGTAGATCTCTGAGACAGGACTGTCTCAGAGGCTTGGGAAGAGTACAGAAGAATGTCTACAATAAACACACTGGTTTCCATCATCCAGAAATGAAAGAAGTTTGGAAACACAGCTAGGGCTCTCTTTTCTTAAAGCTGGCCACCCAGGGGAGAGGGCCTTAGTCAGGGAGGTGACCAAGAACCAAAGGGTCACTGACAGAACCCTAGCACTGCTCTGTGGAGAGAGGAGAAACTTTCTACCTCACACCACAAATCAGTCCTGTGACCAGACAGAAGCCAGTCCAAAGTAAAGGGCATATGGCAACCCACTTGATATAAACTCAGAGGGCTCTGAAGGAAAATCAGACCAGGGCCCTCATTTATCAAACGTTCGTAGAAACGTTCCTATATTCCCTCCTATGGATGAAGTTTAGAATGTGTGAACGAACAGTCAAAAGTCTGATTTATGAAACATGCGGTGGCCTCTCGTACGCATGTTCCTCCGCAATCGTCTGATAATAAATCCCACCTGTGCGTACCCATGTGCTCGTGCCCGGTTATCGTAATTTACATACAGAAATGCCCTCAATTAACCATATTTGGTCACACTATGTCCTCAGATTGGGAGGGGATTCCCTGGGTTCTTCCCGGATAAAAAGAAAAACTTTATTGACAGCAAGATCGAAGCACTGGACACTTGACAACGCATGTGTGATCGGGGAGAAGAGGAGGTTCTGGAGGTTTTTATTTGTAAAATAGAATCTGGACTGGAATCGGATCAGTGCGCTGCGCTCACGGAAGAGCCGTTCGCTCCGGAGTGCTCTCTGCTCTGCTAAACCCTCCAATAATAATAAGAAGAATAAGAAACGATCTTTTATATAGCGCATCTCAAGAAAAATCACGAGGCGCTTCACAAGGACAAAATAATTAAATTAAATTAAAACATAATAAATAAATTCAAAATGATTTAAAACATCATTAAATGGGAAGACTGATTACAAAATAACACGAAATCAGCCGTTCTACAGTCAGATTCCCGTGGGTCACGGGTGATTTAGCACCAATAATGTGACTCAGCTGTTTATCCACCAAACTATTTATTTATTGGGTAGAATAATTAGTGGATGAGGAACACGCGTGGATCACTGAGACCTTCAGAATTGCTGTTCCCTCGTTCTGCCACTAGATGCTGTTCCTACGCACGGTCAGAGCTGTTCTTATATTTAGGAACGTTTTCACGCACAAGTAGAAATTGTAATACCACACAATGCGCAAAATCGTTCCCACGCACGAAATACGCACAGATCTGTACGTAAGTACGGTTGATAAATGAGGCCCCAGGAGAAACACGATTATCTGGTTTAATGGGGAAAATAAAGGAACTTGATAGCCTGAATGGGAGGATACCAGGAACCGCTGACCATTCCTACACGGAAGCATGGTGAAGCATCATGCTGTGGGGATGTTTATTCAGAAGCAGGAACAGGGAGACTAGTAAGGGTTGAGGGAAAGATGACTGCAGCTATGTCCACAGACATCCTAAATGATAACCTGCTCTAGACCAGTGTTTCCCAACCCTGGTCCTCAGGGCCCACTGTCCTGCATGTTTTCCATGTTGCCCTTTCAAACACCAGTGTTTCCCTGCTGCCACACACCTGACTTAAATGAATGAGTGATTAACCGGCATCTGCAGCACTTGAAGTCCTCCTGAGGAGGCAATCTAAATCAGTGTGTCCTGAGGACCAGGGTTGGGAAACACTGGCCTAGAGCACACAGGTCAAAAAGTAATAAAACAGAAAATTCTAAGCACTGCGAGTACTTTCCAGATACACCGGACTAAAAACCATGTCTTTCTTGGACTGCTCAGAGGCATTTTGGTTCACTATCAAGCAAACATGGAGGTATTTCAAGTCTTGCAAACATTACTGAGGTGACAGGGTCAACTCTGGGTGAGGCTCATAAAATACACTTCTGTGTAAAGATACTTTGAGGGAACAGAGGAGGGAAAACAAACAGGTGCTAAATTCACACTTGAACTTTCCTTTGACAAACTAAATGCATTCCCAACCAGGGCTTCCTGGAACCAAAAACTAAGAGTTAAAAAATGTTTAAATTAAACTTAAACTGCTCATACTCGATTTATTCACTCTTTTCCATGGATTAAGAATGCCTCCTATCATGAAATGAAACATCTTTAGTAGCTTTAACTAATGTTGTTGGTTGTATTTTTAGAACCAGTAAAACACTAGACATTAAGGTTTTCTGCTACAGGGTGAGGATAAAGCTGATTCAGAGTTGAATAAATAAATGGGGAAATGAGCCAGGGCCGGTCCTAGGCATACTCAACTTAAGCGACTGCTTCGGGCCCCCACACCACCAGGGCCACCCCAAGGGCACCAAGCATGAGAACGTTTTTATTAACTTTTCATAATATAAACTAAATTATATTAACACATAGAAACAAGTTATAAATTATTTTGTATAGCGACATTTGTGTCATATAGTGCCTTTTGGTTTTATTTTGTAGTGATTGCACGTTTTATAGACATCTGGTCCAAATTTTAATTTAGCTTGTTTACTGTATAATTCATTGTTTGTCTGCTGATGTTACTTTCAAATATTTAAATCATCCATCCATTTTCTTCCGCTTATCTGGAGTCAGGTCGTGGGGGCAGCAGCCTAAGGAGGGAGGCCCAGACCTCCCTCTCCCCAGCTACTTAGGCCAGCTCCTCCGGGGGAATCCCAAGGCGTTCCCTGGCCAGCTCAGAGACATAGTCTCTCCAGCGTGTCCTGGGTCTTCCTTTGGGTCTCCTCCCAGTTGGACGTGCCCAGAAAACCTCACCAGGGAGGCGTCCAGGAGGCATCCTATCTAGATACCCGAGCCACCTCAACTGGCTCCTCTCGATGTGGAGGAGCAGCAGGTCTACTCCGAGCCCCTCCCAGATGACCGAGCTTCTCACCCTATCTCTAAGGGAGAGCCCAGACACCCTGTGGAGAAAACTCACTTCGGCCGCTTGTATCCGTGATCTCGTTCTTTCAGTCACTACCCAAAGCTCGTGACCATAGGTGAGGGTAGGAACGTAGATCGACCGGTACAACGCCCGCATCACTGCAGACGCAGCACCAATCCGCCTATCGATCTCACGCTCCACCCTTCCCTCACTCGTGAACAAGACCCTGAGATACTTGAACTCCTCCACTTGGGGCAGGACCTCATCCCTGACCTGGAGAAGGCATTCTACCCTTTTCCGACTCAAGACCATGGTCTCGGATTTAGAGGAGCTGATTCTCATCCCAGCTGCTTCACACCACAATTAAACACTCATAGGAATACCTGCTTATGGCCACACAAAGGCTTGGGCCAGCTCTGATGAGCAAATGATTCGTTCTCTAGCACACATTCAGCAAAACATACCTAAGAGTTCCACCTGACATCTTGTCTATAGACAGGTATGCAAACATATGGTGACTGATAATATTTTTTACAAAAGGGGGAATGGTTATAATAGTTTTATAAAAAGGGAAATGTAACTGTTTTTCAAATGGAGTTCACCATTCTTTTGGTGTGAGTGGCTCCAGGTGGGTTTAGTGGAGTTTTTATGCAGAGGAAAAACAAGTGGAAGTCCCCAGGAAAAGAAAAATTCTATCATCATTGATTTATAGTATTACAAATATGTACATTTATTATACACAGCTTATGACTTCTTGAGTTTTTATAGGTATTCGAGAGTTGTGAAACACACACACACACACACACACACACACACACACACACAATAAATCAAAAAATACAGTAGCTTTTTTTAACCACATTCTCAATTACATAAATCATTTGTTTATTCTGATGTCAGAGTTCTGGCAGTAACGATGTCTGCATTATTAGTTGCTGCTTAGCTTGTATTCCAGAAGATGGCTGATTTTCATGAACCCCAACGGAAGAGTGGAGCATGGAGAACAAAATAAAAGACGTTCAACAGATGTTGTTAGACTTTCAGAGCACCTCAGAGTCACTTCAAGAATGCTTTCCTTCAGGCATATTGACTAAACTTAAAAACCATTATCTATCATTTTTGTGTTACGACAATACTGAAACTGATCAGTTAACTCTCCATCTTTGTTCTGAATCCGTTCCCATTTCTCCGTCTAAAGGAAGCTAAAATGTTGAACCGGTTTTTTCTGTTAGATGGTCTGACGACTAGTCACTCAGAGAAAGTGTGTATTATTGTGTGACATACAGAATGCAGGAAACATGTATGTGTGCTTCCTAGTCGTAGTGAACAGCCAACATGGGAATGGGCGTGGCTCGTTTAGCCTCCCAGGGCCGTTTCTTGAATAACCAGTATTGCCAGGTCTCTTCTGCACCAAAGAAATGTTGAAAAGGCAGCCGTATTTGTGTAACAGGTTACAGCAGCTTTTCTGCAAACTCAACTGGGGCTAGGTTCACACTGCAGGCAAAGCACATCAAATCTGCTTTTTCCCCACATGCGACCATATCTGATTTTTTTGTGAAAGTCTGAAAGTTAAAGTCCCAAGTCATCATCACACACTGGTGAAATTACATCTCCGCATTTGACCCATCCCCATGGTGGGGAGCGGTGAGCTGCAGCTGTGGCTGCGCTCGGGAACTATTTGGTGGTTTAACCCCCCAATCCAACCCCTTAGTGCTGAGTGTCAAGCGAGGAGGCATTGGGTCCCATTTTTTCAAAGTCTTTGGTATGACCTGACCGGGAATCGAACCCTGATCTCCCAGTCCCGGGGCGGACACTCTACCACTAGGCCACCGGTATGTGGTACTGATTCTGAAACATATCCCAAGTTTCTGAAAGTGACTGCAGTCTGAACGGTCACGTCGCATTAAATCCGCCTTCTACGTCACTGATCGGCAGAGGTGAGCGTCGTGTCAGGACGTTCCTGAGGAGGAGCGCTGGCAGAGGGATTCAGAGGTCTGTGGGACATCCTGTCAAGTTATGGATTTAAAAATACATAAAAGCATGAGAGTGGGAGGTGCTGCTGCAGCGAAGTGTCTCTCCTGTCAGTCTCCGTGAGAGCAGTGTGGAGGGGGGTTTCTCCGTGAATTAACTTAATTCCAGAACATTTTCAGGGAATACTAACTTGGGAAGACGGCGGGAATAAGGAGTAAAATAGTTTATAGCTTTTAAAACAGTTTCCAGCCCAAAATGGGAGACTTGACAGGTGTGATCCTGAGATTGTGTCTGAACTGTCAGTGAGGCTTTCACATCACAACTCCACCTCTCCTGGTTCTGACAGGGGCTTCTCGTCTTCTACACATGTGGGTCACTTTGGGACCATGAAGCGTTCATACTGGAGAGTGTTTGATGTCGCATTTCAGCCGCACAAAAAAATCAGATTTACTCAAAAAATCAGAATTGAGCATCAAGACCTGCAGTGTGAACGTAGCCTTAGTGTCCTATTCTTGATGACCACATAATCAAAACATGAATCTTGGACTGTCTCTCTGACACATCGACATGGATGAAAGCCCACCACCTCCAACTCAACCTCTCTAATACTAAACTACCTGTCTTCCCAGCCAGACCACAAATACAGAAGGCATGTTCTAGACTAGCACCTACCCCGTACTTACCTTCCCTGCTCTACTGCACTCTCTTGGTGCACATCCATCAATGCTCACCCTGTTTCTAAAACGGTCACCTCCGACAGAGGTGGTGTTCTTCCCTCGGTTTGTCGTTAGCCTCGGGGGTAACTGCTTTGTTACATTCTTCTTTGTAAATCATTTTGGATAAAAATGTAAAAACTAGGGGTGGGACTCGATTAAAAAATGTATCTAATTAATTAGAGGCTTTGTAATTAATTAATCTTGATAAATCACATTTTAATTGTTCAAGAAAATTTGCGCCGAAAGCAATTATTTAAATAAAAATAATGAGACAGAAAATCAAACAATAGTCATTGACATTATTATTGTAAACACAAGCTCTTTTAATTTCTAAAAAAAAATGCTTTTAAATTGTACTTCAATTCAAAACAGGAGAAAAAAATATATATATGTATATCACTGGCAAAAATAGAACAGACCTAAAAGCACAATACTATTTTAAGTACTTTTTGATAATGGTATTGTCTTCAAAATAATAATAATAATAATAATAATAATAATAATAATGATGGGTTGATAGAATGTGTGCAATTTGATTTGATTTAGCATCATTAGAGACAGAAATGAAGGCAAAAACACATGAAGAGGGATTTCTGATCACTCATGTGATTGTAGTGTTAGTTGTGTTTGGAGCACATAAGAAAGGTTTACATGGTCTTGTAGCCAAGGTCCTGAGCTTTCTTTAGAGGTGCAGCTTGACTAGATTGATATTTAGGGCATGGATTTTGCTGCTAAACTTCAACATCCCCCAATTGGGGGACCCTCGGGCCTAAAGGGTTAAATGCGTTAATTTTTTAACGCGTTATTTTTTTCGAATTAATTGATCATAATTAATGCATTAAATTCCCATCCCGAGAAAAAACATAAACATTCATTCCTTGTCAATGACCCACCTGAGGAGAGTGAAAGCATTCTCTGGACATCGTACGCCACTTGTCGTACCACGCTGGAGTTACCAGGCACGTAGACCAACTGCAACTTTTGCAAGTTGGAAAATCTCTGAAAACTGTCAACATCAAAGCTTTCATAGATAGTGGCATTTGGGAAAACTTTAGATTCCACCTTCTGACGAAGTGCAATGAGGATGCCAGAAAAAAGCAAGGGAAGAAGTATCTCCACCAGGGTTACCAGGATCTGACGTTTCTGGAAAGCAAAAACAAAAAAAAACTGGAGGGTTACATAAATGCTGGGAAACTGTTTCATCTCAAATAAGAAAAAAGATCCAAATACTGTATGTTGTTTAAGTACAAATGTTTGACAGGATATCTATTCAAGTTAAGTTTACATTCAAACTTTGACTTGAAAAAATTCTGCCTCCCACATTACCATCCTATGTTGATGATTAATTTGAAATGATTTTTCTACACCTAATCATGCTCATTGTTTGTAACATAGACCAGCATCATTTGAGTGATTTAACACTTCTTCTGAATGCCAGCAGGCAAAACCAGTGATGTTTTCAAATGCACAAATCAAAGCTTGTCATCAATCATCCCTTTTTAGAACTTTGATATTGAGCCTTAAAGGGACACTTTGCAACTTTTTCATATTTTTAAATCATGTTCTTGAGCCAGTTTGTGCTAAAATGACCCTTTACAGAGTGAATGAAAGGTCACCCAGCCCCTGTCGCCCCCTGTGGCCAGAATATTCCACTTGCAACTTCACAGTTGCCGGTCCGGTCTGCTGGACCTACCTGGCTCTGCAGTCTGCTTCCAGCATGTTTCCTGCATGTTTTAGATCATGAACACAGCTGATTTGTTTGATTTAGTGATGAATAACTCCCGTAGAAACTAATGAAGGCCGAGGAGACATTTCAGCAGTTAGATTAAGGTGTTAAAAAGACTAACGCGCAGCGAGGAGATAAGTTTTACTTATGGTTTCGCCAACGAACACTAGGGGGTGCTAAAAACAAGCAAAAACTGACTAGTGTCCCTTTAAAACAAGAAATTTCAATAGACGATGGCCTCCTCTATAAGACTCGTTAAGTTTAACCTGCTGCATGGAGATGTGTTTATGAGCCTGAGTTAGTTGACGGCACCCACATGCATCAAACAGAATCTTGAAGGATGCACAGGGATCAGGCCTTTGCTGACAGATGTTTCAGCTTCTAAAGATTCAACTTTGGTCTTCAACAATTCCGTGAGAAGCAAAAATGTGGAGGGAGCAACAATCTCACAGTACGCATGTTTTACAGCCAATGGTGCACTTCATTGCTCAACAGCTGGAGCATTGTGAAATCATTCTGTGATATTAATGTTCACTTTTATGCAAGCAGCTTCCCACAGCAAAGGACAAAGGAGTTCAAATATGTGACGTGAGTATAGGGTCTCCTATCTTCTGTGCACTGACAGACCTTGAATCTAAGATATTGTGTTCTGAAAGCATAAAAGAAACTATTTTTGTTTCATCATTTAATCTAAAAAACTGTGTCATAACAATTTTGGGAAATGTAAATGAAACAAGTAAAGGTACACTGAATGGCTTTTCTTTAAGACAGCAACTGAATAAGGCTTGAAAAGGTATGAGACAACCAACACATTATGACATCTATGTATTAGTTCTAAAGTGGCAGGATAATCTAAAGCTACTGGAAAATGTTAGTCAGCTTGCTGTATTTATGGCAATCTGTTACCTAAATACTGTTATACAAGCGGTGTCTCTGTGAGAACAGCTGCCTTCTGACAGTACGCAGTTGCATACCACACCAGCACTGAATGAGCACAAAGACTGACAAGATTTAGAGGCATTCTCCTCCAGCTCACCTGTTGAAGATAGTTTTTCCACACCAGCAGTCCAAACTGTCTGATGATGGCCATTTTAAACTGTGAACGGGTCACAGTCCAAGCAACTCTTTACAGAGGCTGCAGAAGAAAAAAATTACAAATTTAATGTAAGGCTGGAAATAGAAAACAAAAACACCACTGTAGGAGACTCTCAGTTTCCATTTGCCAATAAATAAAGAAAACAAAAAAAGAAGAAGTGAAATTAAGCAATCACGTGTACTTTTGTCTTGGTGATCTAGTGAACTAAATACCAATAAAAGGATTAAAATAATGATTAGTACTTTATTAAGAAGGGAACTAGTTTAAATGAAAACATTTGAGCTTTTATGGGTCATTTAAAAATTGAAGCTCACACTAAAATGAAATATGTTCAAAAAGATGCTTACATAGTATTAACCCAGATCTAAATACATAACACACATGAGTAACATATTAAAAGCCTAAGATCACTGGATCTGCATAGTCCAGTAGAATAAACTCACTGGTTTATTTTGAGAACAATAAAAACAATACAGTGACTGTTTGACTTTCACACTGGCTTCATTCATAACAACTAAAGTGGCTCGTTTTATCTACTCACATAATAACTGATCTGAGGTAGAAAAAACTTTAAATTAGAGTAAATCATGTGTCTACTACTTCCTGAAAACAAAGAACACTCAAAAAGCAGGTAATGACTTTTCCCCTAACGATAAAAATGCCCTTCTCTTTCCTGATTGGTCAATTCAATGCTCCGGCTTTCCTGATTGGGTAATCGATCTGTTCGTCAATCCCAAAGAGAGTCCACGAATGCTAACGATGGTGCTTTTGGACAAAGCTAGGGATAATTACTGGCTGGCTCACTTATATGCTTTAATTTAAAACCATAACAGTAGTATGAACTTCTCGTTCAATTGTAATTTTAATGTGTTATAATATAAACATTTTAATTACCTTAATGCGAGCAAAGGTTTCGGCCCATGAACTGAACTGTTGTCCGTCTCCGCGTCAGTCGAGGTGAAAAACAGTTCCTCCTTATTGTTTTACACCGGTGTGACAAACACCGCCGCCAGGCTTCGTCCTTCACCGACACTCGGTGGCATGAGGCTAAAGCTAAGCGTGTAGCCGCCGCAGCCCAGCCGTAAGCCCCCTGCTTGCTGCTGCCTGCTAGCGAGAAAGATGACTTTGCACCAGCGGCTGGATGAACGCCTGTGAATTCATCCTGGGAAAAAAGCGTAGCGAGAAACGTCAACAAACCGTCACGTGATCTTTGGAAAGCCCGTGGTCACGTGATCACAGCAGCTGGGTTTGGGGAATTTATAGTACATTTATCCTCAGAGCGGCATCTTTGTTATTTTTCGCACATCTGGATGGATTTCTGGTTTGAAACTAAACAAAAGAAAAAATATAAAAACATAAATCCAAACTGACAACTTTTAAATAGCCTTCTGTTTCTCATACATGTTAGAGTAGCGTGTATGAACTGGTCTGGCAGCTTTTAAGAATTCAATAGCAGCTGTTTAATCATAACAAACAACAAAAATATCCCTGAGCTACACAAAGACACATTCAACTACTTACTGTAAATGTAAGCTGTAGTTATACAAATGAAAAAGTTTTTCTGTTTCTATTTTCTCATTTAAATGTTTCAGTTCAGTGAATTTCAATATCAGACCAAGACAACCTGAGTAAAATTAAAAATCTGCTTACAAATGATTTCATTTATTAAGAGAAAAGCCCATCGATCCAAACCAATCTGTCCTTGTGGGAAAAGTTGCCCTTTTTGAATGAACTGCGTTTGGAGGAAAGTTGGTGTCCGTTTCAGCAGCCATGCACACTCAGACCTGATTCCTGCCAGAGCTGTAGATTTAAGAAATCACTTCACCAGAGTCTGAAAGCATTAAATAGTAGGGGTGCACCGGTCAATGAAGTCATTTTCATTTTAAAAGCAGGGGGACATATGGCTTGAGAGGTGATGGGGGGTGTCCAAGAATCCAAATTTCACACTAACTTTTAGAATGTATGGTGACTAAACTTCATTAAAATAAAAATAACACGACATTCTACCTAATTTCAGTAAAAATAAGTAGAAACTGTGAATGGATCGAAACTGCCTATAATGAAAAAGTGAGGGGGACATATCCCCCCCTAAAATTACGCCCATGGCACCGATAGATCGGCCGACCAATCTCCAATCTGTCGGCCTCGATCTCAGGTTTTTCTCAAGATCGGTGATCGGCTAAAAACTGCAATCGGTGCCCCCCTAGTTAATGTTAAAGCAAATCATTGCTGTAGAAGATTTTTTTGGACAAGTGTGTCAAAACAGGTGCAAAAGTTTTATTTTCAAAATTAGAAAAATGAAAATCTAAGGAACAAATATGATTAAACAGCAATGCTAAATATGTTCATTTATATTTGAGAACATGACCTCATGTCCAGTTGAAACTGGTATTGTTTCGTGAGTATTCATACTGGTTTTCTCAATAAAAGATATTTGAAACATTGACGTAATCTGCTTTTAGGTGAGATAAAATCGGTATCTGCAAGTCAGGTTTTTCTCAAGATTGGTGATCGGCCAAAAAATGCAATCGGTGCACCTCTATTAAATAGGTTAAAAAATGTAAAACGTAACACATCAGGCACTGTTCTGAAAAAACCCAAGAACACAGACGCCACGATTCAACAGAGACAGGCAAAAACATGACATCAGGCATAGAACCAAGGCTGCATTTCAGTTACAAAAAACATCAAACCAACAGTCAAGCATGGTGGTGGTAGTGTGACGGTCTGGAACTGCTTCAGGTCTCAGGGCACACTGTCCTGCAAGTTGCATGTCTCTGCTTCAGCACACCTGATTTAGATTGCCTCCTCAGGAGGACATCACATGCTGCAGATGCCTGTTACTCACTCATTTAAGTCAGGTGTGTGGCAGCAGGGAAACACTGGTAGCCTAGTGAACTAGACCAAATTCCTGCCTTGCAAAGTTTATATATTCACATATATAGGCTGGTCTGCCAGGCTAAAACTCTGGTGTTTGAAAGGGCAACATGGAAAACATGCAGGACAGTGTTCCCTGAGGACCAGGGTTGAGAATCATGTCTGACCTGACCTTTCACGGGCTGGGAAGTAACCCTTTAATGCCAACTGTATCTCATTTGCTCCACATGTTCCTACATTTCATAGACCATTATATCTTTAACAGGATTAGCCCACTCCATGAACTTATGATCAACTGAAATCTGTACATGTATTCTGCCTCCTTGTGGGAGATGTAAACACTGCAGAACAGGTGTCAATGAAACTTATCGTTACTGTAATTTGGTGTTTACTTACTAAAATATCTTTACTAACTATAATTGTTTTATTGAGTCAATAAAAAGATTGAAAACAATCATTTCTTCTCATTGTTATTACACATATCAGGCTTTAAAAGTCATGGATATAGGAAAAAATCCTTCCGAGTTGAGACTCACTACCAGCTGTCACAAAGGCTGTATTGCAGTTGCCATAAAGAGTCAGATCCAGATGTTTAAGGACGTGTTTTTCACTGAACCAGGTTGGTTTGGATAGCGTTTTCCCCTCGATAAGTGAAATTATTTAAAATCTGCCTTTTGTATTCACTCACATTATAATTTTTTAAGAACCACAAAGAAGCAAAAAACAGAAATAGAGAAAAATAAAATAAAAAATAATAGCAATTTTCAAGTTAAGACTTTTTTTTTTAAGTATTCTGTTAATTATATTATTCTTTTGGAATGCATTTGTCCTCAAGTCCAGAATCGGTGATCTCCATTAAAATCACATGACAGGATGCAGTTTGGTAAAAAAAAAAAAACAAACAGAAATAAATCAGTTCATTCCCAAGTCAGAAAAAACTTGATTACTTTTTGTTTATTAGAACTCAGTACAAAATAAACAAATACACATTCACACCCAAGTAAACACTGCACTGTAAAAAAAAAAAGTACAACCTAATAAAAAGGAAAACTGCTCCTTTGGGATGAAGCAAACACAATTTCAAGCTGTAGTGGCACGTTCGTTCGACTTCTTCCCATTTATACATAAACCACTATGTACATCTGAAACAAACAACCAGACAGGAGTAACAGTTTACAATGTATTTACAGTCAGTCACAGTCATGTAAACAATATTTACTTTGTGTCCTGAATGCGGCGTACAGTACGTGTACAGGCCCGTTAGCTGATCTTTTCCCTCTGGTGTCCAAGGGAGAAAAAAAACTAATCCACTAGAAATCCCTCGTGCTGAACGTTCAAAGGGAAATTCTGAATCGTGTTACATTGCATCTGAATTGCACACCTGTGATGATTAAAGTACTCGACTTGATTCTGGAGAAAAATTAAAACCTCATCAGTCTGTTAGAGCTTTATGTTGCAGCTTCTTGATTAGTGAATACACACACGTGTGTGTGTGGCTCTTGTTGGGTTTAATGTGCCACGCGTCACCAGCAGCACAACAGTGGGACTGTTGCAGATTCAGACTACAAAGTGATGCGTTTCACAGCTGTGTGTGATTAGACAGAGGCCACTGAAAGGCCGCTGGACCTTTGGCAAACATGTAAGACAAAACGAAAGCAAGAGGGATTCAAACGATCATGTTTGAGGCTTCAGATGCAAACACTTTCACCAACTAGATCACAGTAGTTACCTTTTGGTGAAATTCACCAAGATCATTTCTTGTACAGACAGTGCATATCAAAGGCTTTGACAACACAAAAACCATAACATCTGGGTTTTTTCTTTTCAATAACACTTTTTCCCACCTGACACAGTAAATCGGTGGTTTTTGTTTCTTTACAGCTGAGTAATGTGATCTGAGCTAGGTTGTTGTAGCAGGCTGAAAGCACCAGGCTCCTGAGCAAAAATCAAGTCATATTCCAGTGGTTTCAGAGATGACTGTGGGTTTACGGGAGCGACTTCTAACCGCTCCGTGCCTGTAAACATGGAAATGAAATGTAACGTGGTAGAAAGACGGGTTTCCAAGTAATTCATAACTATGTTTGTTTTCCCTTTCAATTATTTAAACCCAGTCCATTGGTCTTCTGGCGGTTGATCGGCTAAGTGAGAGGCAGCTGGGGAACAGACGGGTTTGAAACCGAGCCTCCTACAGGCTCAGAAACCCAGCACTGGCAGAAAACTCTTCCCTTTCCAAGTCATCGTCATCCCTTTCCACTTCACCTCTACTATGAGCTGCGATGTTCTTCCTCTTCACTTGTTTGGCGACAGTGCCTTTGGGCCTCTGCATGGGCACCAAGAGGCGGAAACCTTGCTGGGCGTTAGTGGAGGCCACGCCCAGAGAGGTGGTAAAGGTCTTAAATGTGAAGGGCATGAAGGAGGAGGAGGAGCATGTGGACGAGGGGCTAACGCTCTGGACGGACGAGTACCCTGAACTATGAGGGTCTGCAGACACAGAGAGTGGTTCTTGACCTCGGTGATCCTTGCTCACCTCTCCTTCACAGATGCTGTCTTCATCACTGGACAGAGCTCGGCAGTGTTCCCGTCCAGCATCAGCCAGCGAGTGCAGTTTGATGGATATCATGGAGGCTGCTGAAAAGAGAAGTTAAAAAATTAGAAACATGAAAAAAATATCTAAACAATGCACAGCTAATGTTATTTCTCCACATTTAGTCCTCATTTATAAAGATGGACAATGCAATTGCTGAGTCATTTTAACTCAGAATGGCTCATGCATATTTCTACTACTTTGCATGGAGATGAGTTCATTTATATTCATTGTCTAGAAGACGTTTAATAATCCCATTGGAATAAACATCCCCAGCCTCGTTCTCTTCATACTCACAATCCCCATCTTTCTCTCCCTCACTTTCTTCCTCTTGATCGCCCTCATAACCAGAGCTGGAGGAGTCCAGACTCCAGTCCATGATGTCTCCCAACAGCATCTCCTCCTGATTAGACAGCTCTGCTGTGGGCGTGGCCACCAAACTGTCCCTGTGGTCCTGAACCCTGTCATCTCGCCTCCTGCAGGGAGAACGTAGACAAGCGGAGGAAAACAGTGAGTCACGGGAGCTTCTGGCAGATGGCAGAAAGAAAAACACCTTCTGGACAAGTTGGTTCACTAGTCAGTGGTGGTGCTCAGGAGACAAGCAGGACCGCTAAATGAGCAAGAGAACTGGCAGGGGCGGTCGGCACTGGCCTGTTGGTGAGTTTAGTCTCATAACATTTATTTTCACATCTTTTAGGTCTGATTGCTTTCATTATTTTTAGTAGTATGTGTTAAAGAATCTAGAGCAAATTATTTTCATCCTTTGTCCATTGCAAACATCACATAATAAAACTGCTCGATTTTTCCACCTATTTAATAAACTCACAAAGTCAAAAGTACAAATGAACAATTAACATTAATGTCAGATTTTGTAGAATCAAACGTTATGTAGTGCAAGCAGAGCATTAACTTTATGGTCCAAAAGGAGGAAATGATTGGTTTACACATTTAAAAACAACGTTTTTTCCATCCCACATCCTCCAGCACTAACATGAGGCCACCTGTGTGCTGGCGGCTGTCCTACCTCTTACTGGTGCTGGACGGGGAAGCCAGGAAGGTGTGAATGTCTGCTGGTTGACCACTGGTGGGACTGGGAGGTTCCATCTGAGGCTGAACTTCAGGAATCTCCAAGATCTGACAGAGCTCTTTAAAATCCATCACCTTGAAGAAATTGTTAAAAAAAAAAGATGAATGAGGATTTGGGAACAAAACAGACAGGCAGAAAAAAGAAAAGTGAGGATGATTTGATCTTTTTACCTTTTCTTTGCTGATTTGCTGGTAGGCCTCATCTTCAAAGCGCTGCTCAACACCAGCCAGAGACACGTGTCTGTAATCTTTGGGAATGTCTTCACTGAAACTGAGGTCGGATGGAAAAGTAGGAAGAATAGAAAAAACAACTGAGTTGGATCCACATGTGCTTGCTGCACAGCTATAATCAACTCTTGACGACAAATCTTGTTACTTGTCAATTTAAGAATTAGTGTGCCGACACGCCGCTCGTCCATCAAAGTGACTCACTCTGAAGCACGTTTGTGTGACTCACACACATCGAGTGATGCCTCCTACTGTTCTTATGATCTGTGTTTTATGCCATCTTTAAATCCCTAATGACCTCTCATTTCTCTTCTTTATAGTAACCGGATGTTTTCAGCATCTGTCTCTTAATCAATATGTGCGTGCTGAAAACAGCCCGACACGTGTCCGATCAATAGCTCTCATCTGCTTTATAGAGAGGAGAACGGCGAGGAGGTGCTTGTGTGTGAGTCACGGTTCAGTCATAAAACACAAAATGGAGCTGAGTATTTTCTCACATGTTATTTGTAGCTTTGTGGAAAGAAAATATTCATGTTTCCAAATCAGCAATCAATAAAAACGTGCAGAAACAAAAACAATCAAAAGAGGTGAGGCAGGTCACTCAAGCTGCATTTGTTTGTTTTTATTTTGTACATTTACTACTAACTGAATAGACTTTGGGTTATATAATGTGATTGAAATTCAAAAATGAAGAGGAAAATGTGAATATTTGGTTGATTCATATTTGTTTGATTTAAAACAGAAGTTTTTTATATAGAGCCTTTCAAAATAAAAATCACAAGCACAATAGAAAAATGTAAAACAAATAACAAAATAAGATAATTGTTTTTAAAAATAAAATAGAAATTAGGATAAAACATGAAATAAAAAAGAAAACAAGAGAGGCTGTTAGCACCATGGACATATAGAAACACCAGCATGAAAAGAAGTTAGTGACCAAGAAAAGAGAGATGCACCTAAAAACTGGCTTCAAGATCGACTGAATCCTAACTGTAAAAATTGGTTTGTTATTGTTTTTCTAGGCACCGATATCAAGCAGCAATAAAAAAATCCAACATTATTCCTGGTCTGTGAACTCACCAATTTACTCTAACAATTACAGCTCTTCCCCGTGAAAGCTTTGACTTCCTGAATCATAATTTTAGGATAATTTTCTGTTTCTTCTTTGCGTTGAATCAGACGAACTCTGTATCAGCAGATCAGAGTTGTACAAGAATTAGAAATCGGTATTGCCCCCCAAATTCAGAATCAGTGCTAATCTGATTTGCAAAGGTGTGTTGTTGATTTCTTTTTTTACAAGGACTATTGTGGAGATGGGATGCGATCATTTCCAATGACTCCAATTACATGATTAGTATTGATTGTTAAAGGCACAATCACAAATTAGAATGGGACTTAATGAAATCAGTAGGTCATGTTTAGAATTAAAAACACCAGGAACCTCTTAACATCAGCCATAAAGCTGCAACAGTAACACATAAATCCTAAAGCATGTGCTTACAAACTCATAGCTTATGAATTTCTACTGGTATGGAGGATGTAAGCAGCAGGATCCTGAAACCACTCCAAGATAAGGAATTCACTCTCTTTATTGTTTGGTAGCAGAGTCATCTGGTTATTATATAGCTAGAGTGGTTAATGATTAAAGGCAACCTTTGATAATAGCAGAGTCATTTCCTGTCAATGCACATGCACACGCGCACACACACACACACAGATGAACGTACCACTTGACATAAAGCAGCACAGAGAGTGGAATGAGGTCTTGTTTGGAAAAGCCGGTGTAGTCACACAACAGGGAGGGCCAGACGGGACCTGCAGACATAAACCAATGTGAGCATAAACTCTACTCAAAAATAAACTGTAAATACAGTTTGTTTAGTTTTCTGTGACAGTGGTGTACCAGTGGGCGTTATTACCATAGTGATGCAGCGCTCGTGTGAGGAGTAGTGTGGCGCAGGCCAGCTTGGCAGGAGGAGGAGTGGCAAGAGCGGAGTAGAGCAGTGACAGCTCACAAATATAGCTGAAGAGGTGAGTGGACCTCCTCTCCATGGGGAGCAGAGAGAGCAGCACCTCCCCATAGTCCAGCAGCGTGGGGCTCTGAAGAAAAATATATATATATATGTATAAATCTTTAAAGGAGACCACAGGATTCCTCAGCTGCACCTTGATATCCTGCAACCATCATGGAAAGTTGAAGCACTTACTCTGATCTTTCCCCCCAGCACAGAAACAACCTCCCCCATCATCCGCACCAAGTCTTCATATTTATACGTGTTGTCTGTGAGCCAAACAGCCTCTCGGATGGTTAGGATTTCTTTACTAATATACCTGAGAGGAAAGGAAACATAGAATCAGATTAGCTGACTGGTTTGTAAAAATCAGAGGGATTTTGGAACAAACCATGTGCCATAATATGAAACCACTACAGAAGACCCTACATGTCCTCACCGTGTACAAACCACCATGCAGGCGATTCCTAACAACTGAAGGCGAGCTTTGGGGACAGAGCGCAGAGCCAAGTAGCGATCCACACAACCTACAGTCACATGTAGCGCCAAGCTGGAGAAATCCTTCATGGTGGTCACCTCTACGAGCCAGTCCACCAGGATGTACCTGCAGCAGCAGAGAACAGGAAGAGTTAGAACATAAAAAAGACTGATGGAGACTGGATCAGTACATAAAGTAGAAAGGATGATGATACAGGGTTCTTATACCAATGCAATAATTTAACACTTTAAGTTAGAGATTTTCCAGCACTAATGAACAGCCCATGTGTGCTTAACAGGAAAGGTTCACACTATAATGCCATTTCAATGAATGTTATTGTGCTATAACCAAATTCTATTGGAGTTCCAAGTATCTGAAAACATTTGAGCAATTTCCAAAATGTGAAAAAATACCTAAGCATTTTAGGGTTTTAAGAGTTTTTCATCCTAAGAGGAAAAAACGACTGACAACAGAATAATGGGGTGGTGTGTTAGAATTAATAGTATTTTCTAAAAGGTGATGAAAACACCACCACAGGAAGCATCATGCCGTAACCATTCCATCATGATGGGATTCTCCTCTTGTGTACCTCATGGTGTCCTTGATGCCTCGCCTGAGGATGCCCTGAGCACCGCGGCGCTGCACCGGATTAGCAGAGCTGAAAACTTGGGCAACTACATCTGAGCAGGCCCTGGACTCCAAACCAAGTGGATTCCCACTGCTGCACACTTTGGCCAGAGAAAGCTGATGGAAAAAAGTTCAATAAAACTATTTCAGAATAGCTTAGCAGCTTGTTGAACTGTGTGTTGCACTTAAATGACAACAATATGGTGGAACACTGCAGCTTTTTGCTGTATTAGGAGAACTAGAGATTCAGATGAGTCACATTATTGTGATTCATTGTGGTGAGGAAAGAAAAAAAGAACATGTCAACAACTGTCAAGCCCTTCTGACACTGTGATGGTGCTTCAATGAGAACTAAATGGAGGAGTGGGAAAGGAGAAATTAGACAGAAACACCAGAGATGAAGAGCTGTCAAAAGAAACCTCTCACAGCGTTTAGCACAGGGCCAACATGGAGTACAAAAGCATTCTGACAAAGAAACTAAAGCAGTGGGTCATTGTGAAGTGTAACTCACTCACCTGGGCCTCCCAGCATCCTTTACCAGCATAGTCTCTGAGGGTTCGCACACACTGCAGGTACCTTCCTGGATCTGAGATCTGAAATCCAAACAAACACCTTTCATGTTGCTCCCATTTATGAATCATACATTAGATTCTACATATTTGTTGATTAAGTGATTCATTTTGCAGCCGGTTTCTTAAAAGCATAAAAAACGAGAGACGACTGTTCCACGAGGGACATGAAGACAGAATGAAAGAATCAAGCTCACAGCTGCTTTGCGGCTGTTCTCCCACAGCAGATAAGAACTCAGCAGACATCCGGCCTGAGACGACTCCTCCAGCATAGATATGGCATCGGAGCGTCGCCCCTCATCCTGGGAAAAACAGATGTTTATGATGCATCTTGACCACAGAATGTTTTGTTCTTACATTTGTAAGAAAGAAGTGAAATAAGTAGCAGTCTGAAAAATACTATTTCAGCAAATTATGAAACCTCCAGGAGTGTCAAAAGTGTCAATCAGCAAAACCTGTAAAGCTTTGGCCAATGGTGGCGAGGAGAAAGCTGGTGGTTGGTTTTGTGCTGCTGATCACTAGCTTAACCAGTCATGTGACAGCAAACACGCCGATTTACATTTTTATTCAAGGGTAACAGAAACCGAGCAAACCACACCCAAAAAGTCAAATTCAGTCTCACTCACTTCAAAAAGAAGCAAAACTCTGGCCAAACAATGCAACAAGGGTCCCTTCTTCTCCTGCAAAGAAAAACAAACATTTCAATAATCCTGCAGTGCTCCTCTCACAGGTTATGCAGTTAACTTCTGTTCTTTGAGGAAAAACAGAAGCTCAAGTTCTGTTTGGAGCTTTAAACCTTCCTAGATCAATATGCAGCTTGAGTTTATATCAACGGACGAGCACAGCTTTATTCTGAGGCTTCTCATCAAGCCGACACTCTGATTTGGCGGCAGCAGAACCTACCATGTTGCCATCACACTCAGCCTTGAGGCGATCGAACACCACGGCCTTGCAGCAGCTGCCAGTGGGCGACCACGGTGGACGGATGAACACCCAAGTGAAGGGATCGGTTTTGGGAGAGCGAAGACTCTCAGCCAAGCTGAAGAAGTGGGAGGCTTTTCGACCACACACATCCGCTCGCCCCTCATCGCTCAGCAACGCTGGAGGCAGGAAAGAAGGCCAGAGTGAAGGGCTGTAATCATTTTATCAAGAGGGTTTGTGTCTCTGACATTAAAATGACACTAATGTGGTGCTTTGAGAGGATTTTTACTACACTCTGAAAAGGCCAAAATAAGAAGAAAAAACAACTGTTTAACTTACGTCCTTCATTGTACAAATAAGCAATTCCAAGTTTCACAGCAGCTTCAAAATTCCCCTTTTCAGCAGCCCTGAAGTGAGAATTTTACATTCAAATATATATTTCAGTAAACAAAAACATGTATTTTTGTTGTACTTGTCAGAAGGAATCGTACCTTTCAAACAGCCATAAGGTGTTGGGGGATGGCCACTTGTCTCTGAAACTGACCCTGGCCCACACACTCGAGTGGTTGTCAACAATGTCCCGTAGCTGGGAATGAACCTACAACATAAACCTGGATCATTAGTTCCTGAACAAGACACAAAATGACGTCAGACGTTTCGTAATAAGATTTATGTTCACTCACCCCTCTGACAGCCAGGAGGTCCTCAGCAGAGAGACACTGAAGCACACATAGAACGACTTCCTCAGGTAGAGAGAGCAACGTTAAGTCTGGAGATCGTTTACGGACACGCTTCCGTGTCGGAATAGAGTAGCATTTTGAACACCGGCAGTGGACGACTGGAAAATAGAGGAAAAAATATTCAAATCACAAAATTAACATAACATAAGTCAGTTCTATATTTATCCCAAGATGTTTCAAATAGGTTTTAAGTGTGTACACATAAAAATCAGTCTTGGTGCAAAGCTGAAGAAGTAACTCTCACTAATGCAAAATAAATATTTGCATTTAAATAAATGTCACAAAGGTCAGAATGTTAGACTTTAGATATATAGCACAAAAGAACAGTTTTCTTATCATTTCATTTGATTAATATGATTTGACACCTTTAGTTTCTAGTAATTTTCTGGTTTGGGAGTCGGCCCCAAAAAATAATTCATGTAAAACAAAATTTTTAAGATTTAAGTATAAAACACAAGTTTGCACATAATACACCTGAAACTAATATTTTGTAGAGACTGACTTGAGCTTCAACTCAACTCACACTAGAAATGATTTTTTTCTTTCTTTGCATGATAGCTATGAGCATAATTTGACATTTTTAAATGAGCCAATAGAGATATTTTCTGAATTATATTTTTACCTTATCTGCATAGTTTTGAGATAAATAATAATCTCGTTATAATGGTTTTCCTACTTACTCCATAGTTTAATCGTGCCTACTAAAATTACTCCACAGGTTCCTCAACAAATTAAATCACAAGTTGATCAAATGTAGAAGAGTTTAAAAAGCCTAAATGGACATAACCCACCATATTTTAGTTGATCGGGCCACTCTAACATCGGTGAAATCTTAACACAAGATGTTAAACCAACTGGGCGCCCAAATTTCCCTCCTGTGGTTCAATAAAGTAACGTTACGACCTGATCTCGTTCGCCTACACTTAACATATTTTCTGACACCAACCACAAATATTAGTGCTACAATTCCTAGATGAGCCGTGTGCGTATTTGATGAATATTGAAACTTTTGAGCTAATGGTACAGCAAGTTCCTGATGGGACCCATCACTACACTAGCTAACGTCTGAGCTGACAAGTACCAGGTGACCGGCTTCAGAGACTAAAAACACTCTCTTAAACACTCATTTTATATCAAATTATTCCCACTCGTCGTTTCTACGAGTGGGTTAAGCTGAAAAGTTACTTACCGCCCGCTTTCATTGCAAGTAGCTGTCCTTTTGCGCAGAAGCCTGTAGGAGCAACACTGAGGAGCTGTTTCAACGTAGTGTTAATACAAGTTAATATGGCAGACAGGCTAAACTGAGCACAGTTTAGAGTAAATTAGAAGATATACTGTGTTAAAGTTAATGAATGTTGAGTTTGCGGTAGCTGACTAATAACTAAACTAGTTTCAAGCTCTCTGAATTCAAATTCAGGCACGAGTCCGGACTTGGCTCCGCCCCAAACTGATGTAGGACCGCCCGCGCGCACGGTTTAAACTCTACATTGAAGTTGATAGGTTGAGAGCAACATCGTCAGTGCGTGACACTGCAAGCGTTTGATTGGAGAATAAGAATAGAGACGGCACTGATTGGTCTAACATCATGAACTACGAAATAACTGAAGCTCATTGGAGAACGTAATGCCATTTCGAAGTACGCGCTCGTCTGTGTGCTCTTACGATTGGTTGACCCGGTTGCGAGTGTCCGCCTTTTTGAAAAGGCGTATGGGAAATGTAGTTAGATGGTAAAGTGGCGTTTAAAGGTACATCATTTAAAGGGACACGTGCTCAATTATCTGTCCAAGGGGGAGTTTAAGGTGTGTCAGTGGTGGAGAAAAGTACATTTACTTGACCCAGTGACACATTTGTTATTTAAATCAATTTACTTTGTTTATTTTGAACATTCCAATAAAGCAAATGTTTTTTTTTCTAAAAGATCAAAGGTTTAGAATAGAATAAAATAGAATAGACTATATTAATCCCACAATGCAGAAATTCACTCGTTACAGCAGCACATACACTTAGAAAAGGAAGAAAGGTAATAAAGTACAGTTAAACACACATGAGCAGTAAGCTATTATTGTAATCTTCAAACTACTAAAAACAACAAATAAAAATTAGAATATTGGTTTTCCAAGAATACGCAGCATAAAGGACACAGGCATACTAATGTACATCCTGGTATTGAACACATACTGAATATAGCACTGATGCTAGCGTGTAACAGGATAATACCAGTAACAGTTACACTGTGGAGTTATACACTCTTACTGCAGTGGGAATGAATGACCTACGGTAGCGTTCTGTTTTACATCTGGGATGTCTCGGTCTGTCACTAAAGGAGCTGTTCATGGCCTCCACAGTGGAATACAGTGGGTGGGAGGGGTTTTCCAAGATGGAGGTCAGCTTCATCAGCATCCTCCTTTCACACACGTCCTCAACAGAATCCAGTGGGCAGCCCAGAACCGAGCTAGCTTTCTTAACTAGCTTGTTCAGTCTCTTCCTGTCTCAGTCAGAGCTGCCTGCACCCCAACAGACCACAGCAGAATGAATAACAGAGCCAACAACAGAGTGATAAAAAGAGTTTAGCAGTTGGGAATTAACTCTGAAGAACCTCAGCCTCCTTAGGAGGTGGAGGCGGCTCAATGTTAGAATGATCTACTTTATTTTTATAATAACATTAATAAAGCATCTTGGTGAGAATATTATCAGAGATGTCACTAATGTACTAGCCTGGCAAGCCATCCTATATATGTGAATATATACTCTGCAAACTCTGCAAAGCAAGATTTGGTCTAGTTCACTATGGCTACTAATGTACAGCAGAATCCAAAAATTATGATGGTGGTTGCCTTGTCCATGGGTCACATACAAGGGGCAGCTATTGTCTGAATATTCTGAAGCCAATCTGGAAGTGACAAAAATTGCAGTTCCACCCTCATCTGCTAGGGGCTGGCACCCGAAACAATCAAATTCTCATTGACTCCCATGTTAAAAATGCCAAATTCACAGCAGAAATAAACATTTATAGCCTGGTTCAAAAATCCATTTTAGGTTTAGTATGTCTAGTCTACGGTCATGACAACTCTGCAGGAGGTGATTTTTTTGTAACTCTTTCGTTTAGGTGTAATTAAATGCTTGAAATTATAAATATTAGATCAGATTTGATTGACAGGTAGCATGAGCTATCAGAGCTAGCGCTAGTGCTAGCAACTAGCTCCAGGGAAGGCCTAAAGCCTGGGACACACAGGAGACAGACGCGCTGCGCCACGGAAGCGCCGCAGTTAAATGATCACACAGGAAGCGCTGCGCCGCTGAACCAAAGACTGTAGCGCTGAACGCTTCTTGGAAAGTCACGTGATAGTCACAACATCTTAAGAACAGGAACAGCCCCTCCACGGCGCGCCGCGGCGCTTGAAATAGAACTGGCGCCTATCTTCTCATGACTTCTCATGACTTCTAATGGCTTCTTTTTAAAATGACGGCGTGACGCGGCGCGGGCGTGACGCGGCGCGGGCGTCTCCTGTGTGTCCCAGGCTTTAGCCTCGGCCTCATGTTAATAGATGTTCAGCCATTTTGACTCTCTGAACTTTAGTTGTGTCTGTCCTCTGTGTGTTGATCATGGAATTATTTGGACGAAGCTGTTGATTGCACTAACAGATCATCCAAGAAGTCCCTGCTTCATTTTTATCAGTAAGTAATATATTTCTGTACTTTATTTCACTGGTTGAATAGGGGGAAATGCTGTGCATTAAACATAACACTGTTTGGTCAAAGATAAGTGAAAATATGGCGTGTTGGTGGGGCTGGCTTGGTACCGAGATTCGAGCTAGGTAAGCTGGCCGAGGCTAGCGGAGGTTTCCAGACTCTGCTGGTCCACGGCAGTCAAATATCTGCAAGGTTGTCGCTGCAGAAGGGAAGATTACTGAGGTTTGGGACCATGTCTCTCCCTTCAGCAGCAGCGGCCCCGTGATCAGAGATACGCAAAACTCCAGCCTCCGGCAGCCGAGCAAGGCAAGCAGCTGGCTGCTCCTGTCTCAGTTGAGCCGCACGGCCACCCGGGTTCGCCCGGCTCCCATGTGAGGCTGTAGTTGTCCTGGTTGCCTGTGGAGCTCTCTGAGGGAGACTACAGAAACACTGCGGCTCTTTGAGTTGATGCATGCTTCACTTCTGAGTTGCTCAACTGCGTTTTTCTGGCTAAAAGCGCCCGAAAACCTCCATTAGCTTCGGGTTAGCTCTGGGTTTGCTCAGGTAGTTTGTAGCTACCCCTGTTGGCGCCAAGCTGCATGTAGCTTCAGGTTAGCTTGTAGCTACATTGGTTCAGAGTTTATGGGTGTCAATCATTTGCTCCCACTCTCAGCTCCATTTCTTTTCCCATTTTTGAATTCTCTGTACGTGACGAGACGTGTGACACTGCCAAGATGGCCGCTATCGGAACCGCCCATTTGGCTTCAAATAAGCTCCACAGAAAGCTATGGGTGGGGTTTGTCCATTTTTTTCACACACATTATAAAGTTCAACAACTGTGTGACCTGATAGATGAGAAACAATAACATAATAGTTTGGTTTGTCCTTTGAGGAAGCTTCCTCTGAGGAAATCACAAAATTCAAACCTTTTTTTATATTGACCATAAATATAGTGCTCCCTCAGCTGAATAGTGTCCTCTTGATTGTTAGTCTCTTGACACAGGTCATAAAGAAGCAGCGTGCACTGGGAGTACGTAATTTGTCTGTGAAAAGTGCTATATAAATATAGCTTCTTCTTCTTAATCATTTGTTCTTTTCTGGCTCTCTATTGATCTGCATCACCTGCTCATCTAGTCCCATCACCACAAACAAGATCAAGAGCTTCACATTACTTTTAAAAATGAAATATTAATGGTCAAGATAACAGAAGAAAGTTATTTCGATAACTTTTTCCCAGTAATTCCCCAAAGAACACAATCTGCTACCTTTGTTTAGCAAATTGAACTTACTCATATGACAGTGAATAAAGATGATTTGCCTCTTTTATTTTCTCATTGGGGATTTCAAAGTCTTGCTCTGCTGAACAACGAAGGTCCAGAGCAATCAAATTATCTTGTAGCTGAGTGACCTCAGTCAGGGCAAGGGCTTTGACATCCTCAACTAGATGCACTGTTTCCATAGTAACTCCAACCCAGCTCAGCTACTTTCCCAGGAAAAGCACAAAGTAAATAGCAAGGGACAAGCAACTAAAAGAAGTATTTAACTCAAGTAATAAAGAAATGACACCACACACAGTGTGAGATCTATACTTTTTCTCAACAAGTATATAGTAGTATATAAAAATGTGTCATAATAACAAATGAAGTAAATTTGATCTGATAACATAAAATGTTTGAGTATAAATTTGTAAGAGCTGCCTTAATGAAGAAAATGAGTCATTAAAGAATAAAAATCTTTAAAAATTTCCCTTATTTTTCTCATCCAGATCTAATCAAAGATGATCCAAATATAGCATTAGTCAGACATATTCTCATTAAATCGCATACTTTATCATCACATTTGTTCGTATTATAATGATGAGTGTTTTATTACAGTTTTGCCTAGTCTCTGTCTACCCCCTCACTAAAGCAGCATTAAAATGTAACTCCATCCCTCTACCAAGGTATCAGTTGGAGCTTAACCAGGCACTGATTAATTAGAAACAGATATGCCGTTTGCACAGATGCTGTTGATTGGGAATTTGAATAAAGCATAAATAAACCCATCAGGCCTGTGATGGCTTAAATCCAGATTTCATACTGTCACGTTGCACTGCCTGTTGCATCTCTCTGTCTCTCTAAACGGATGTCAGCTTTGTTTAATTCCAAGTTTGATGAAAGTCAAATAGTGGTGTGAATGCTCGGGTTCAGAGCCAAGTCCTGCAACTACGGCGGATGAGTTGCTCCCATCTGGTTTCCTGTGATCTGCACTGACCCTTGCAGTCCGAATGACAACTTCCACCCCATCTGCACTTTGCCCGAGTTGGCCTCTTTGCTCTGTAGCCAGACCGAAACGCGTTTAACTCCACGCCCACATCGGACGGTTTCCCACCTGCTATCAGCAAATCGAAAAGTTCCTAAAGAAACGCTCAGCAGAGCTGTAAATCTTACTTCCATATGTGTTAGCTTACCAGTAGGGGGAGGTATTTATTCTGCATGGCAATGGCAAGGCTGTTTCTTAACCAAAAAAATTACAGTGAGTCTGCATTTAATGCAATATTATCAAGCCAACATGAGGTTAAGGTGGGTGTGTCAGCTATTAAAACAAATATAACTTCTCCGATCTGTTAGCCAATTCCAGGCCATGTGTTTCATAAACACTTATGAAGTTTCTTCAAAACACAAACCAACATTTATTTAATGCAGTACATATGCAAAGTGTTAAAATGTACATATACACATAGAAATATACAATAAAAATAAAAAAAGTTTTTATATACAGCACCAAATATTGGAGGGCACATAAACGAACACATTTAGTGTTACTCACTGAAACAGCAAAGGCAGACAGACGATCTGTCTTACAATAGAGGGACATTAATCCCTGCAGCAGGGAGAGGTAGACTTTCCCTTTAAAACTTCAGAAGGGAAATCACTTCACGTGTCTAACAAATCATATTTTGTCACTGTCGATTCATACTGGCACAATAAACCTTGATCGTCAGTAAGTATAGCGATAAAACAGTGAAAACTGCATTGGTGCACAAGCCAAGGCAAATAATGAAACCACGTACCTCACTGCATTTGTTTTTTGCTAGAAATGTTTACCTCTAAATAATTCCATCATCACTTTCATTCTATTTTCCTCTGACTGAACAGATTTGATAAAAATAATATTCTGAAAGGCAGGACATCACTCCAAGTCGTATATTTACTCCTACACACTGAATATTTTTCTATAAAATTAAACATTAATGCCTCAGTTATGTCTCTAATGTAAGCTGGAGCTGAAAAAACTCTAGCTTCCATTCCAACCCTCACCAAAATGAGCTGTGATGGTAGACGGCAGAGCCAGACAGCCTGGTCAGTGGAAATGAAAGGTAATGTAATTTTAGGGCTTCGCTTTTGTCTGGGTGTTCAGAGGACACCACTGCTCGCTCTCTCATATATGTGTGTGTGTGTGTGTGTGTGTGTGTGTGTGTGTGTATTAATGGAAAGATTTATTTGACAAATAAAAATGAGTGTTTAAGGCAGCTTACCATGAGCACGTGTTTGGAAATTCAGACTTCTCCGTTAGCTCTCACTTTCATACGTATTCTAAAGACCAACTCTCGTCCAGCGCAGCTGAAACTTACCCTCCAGTACTGAATCATTTTTCCTGTTAAAGACTTATGCTGGACTGAATAACCGCAGGTGCTTCTCCCTGCTTCCATGTGAATCTCACAAGAATGACTTCCAAGATGCAGCATTATACATCGATTGTGATGTTTTCTCTCTCCTGCTCTTGTTAGCAGTCAAGCTGACAGCTCCAAACGTACAGTGAGCTGAAAAACTCAGAAAAGGCTGATCCAGTGCAGGTCTATGAATGTAAGCAGGCTAAAGCAGGTTTGTTCTTTTCAGATGGTCTTTGGCTTTTACTTCTACCCTTGCATGTATAGACACATTCTCCTCGGCAAGCATCACTAAAGTCCTAACTTGGATCAATGCAACTTTGATCAATAGAAGTTCTTAAGGAGCCAGCAGTGTTGGCCGAGTCATTCACGTGGAGGCGTGTTCTCCGTCTCTGTACACTGAATTTGTTCCTTCTGCAGATCATCGTTTCATTTTCTACCTCTCATTACATTCAGTTGTAAAAAGTGTTTAAGACACAAAGAAAATGCCGTTGTGCATCCCATCCTCTAAATCACACGCTGACAGAAGTGAGTGCAGCTACATTCACTCTTTAAAAGAAAACACGTAGGAAAAGGAAACCCCACAGTCCCAAAGAGTCCGAGCATCAGTCAGTATTAACCAGAAAACAGCACTGACCCTAGAAGGGACTGGACTTTTACTAATCCTTCCTCAGTGGGAAACAAAATAATTACATTTCTTTGGCAAAGAAAGGCAGACTATTCAAATGTCAGTGGACGTGATGAGATGTGCATCAAAAGGCTTCAAACACACCTCCTGAGCTATATATCAGATTAAACAAATGATTGGCTCATATGCTAAGGATGAAAAGGCTGTGATAGGTGCAGAAAGCCCTAGCAAGTCAAAGGAGAAAGAGCAGGGGGGTCACTTCTCAGAAGTCGAGATGGAAAGAGGGGAATGTGACAGAGCTTTTTCCATGGGTGCTTGCTCAAGGCACCAAACGGGAGGGGCCACAAAGGAGTGGGATCATTCAGAGTGCCCCTGCAGCGACACCTTCCACCGTGCCGTGTCCTTCAATACCCCCCACCACCATCTCCACAGACAGACACAGGTCTGAGTGTAAATGCTCACACACTGACAGGAAGGCAATCAATCAGCTGGCGCCCTCTGCGTCTGACGTGGAGCTGAAGCTACAGGACTTCTCTTTCACTGCTTCGCTTAAATTTCTTGGACGTGTGCAAATATTTAGCTCTTCTGTATTTAAGTCCATAAATTTCACTTGCTGTTCCCCAACAGGTCTCCTGCCCTCTCGGGTTCATCATCCATACAGATGCCAGTAAGATCCGGGTGGACTCAAGTTCCAGTCTTCCACTGTGTAAAAAAAGCCCCCAACACATTGCTGCAGTGTCACAGGACGAGTGAATGACGTCGGTCGCTGACGCGGGCGCGCTGCTCTTTCGTCTGGGTATCAGGTTGCCGACTTTGGCCCGCTGCTGGCCTCTTGGAGAGTCACCTGTCCTGGGAAGAGGAATTCTGTGACTGACGCGCCGAATGACGGCAGCACTGACTCCAGCAGTTCTGCATAGCGTGTTAGGTGTCAGCATGTACAACGCCGAGATCCTCTCCGTGCATGTTATTATGCCTGCAGTTTGCATTGTATATGTGAGTGTGTGTGTCCTCGTGGTTGTTTTGACACGGGACACCTGCTGTCTGGTGACTAAAGATCATGTGAGACGCTGTGATCCACCTTTGCTCATTCAAAAACCAGACTAAACAGATCTTCAGCATTCTGGCCTTCTTTCTGTAATGTCCTCTCAAGTTCCGCTCAGCCAAATTCTGTGATAAATAAAAAAGGGATTTGGCTCTGGAAGGAGAAATCTTTTCAGCCAGACCTTGAGCCCACTTGAACACGGAGCATGTCCCTGTTTTCTTATAACTCTTTCCTCCACGGGCTTCACAGGGGACACTGCTCCGATGTCAGTGACTCTCTCTCCTTCTTTTTCCTTCTCTTCTTCTTGTGGAGAGACCAACAAGCAGTTGCCATCATCAACAGCACGAGGCCCGTGATGAGCAACACCACCGCTACAACTTTAATCTGTGGCAGGTCATCGTAAGTGTAGGTCACCCCCGTTCCCGCAACCCCGATCACCAAAGAGATGATCCCGAAGGGAAAGATGCAGCGGTACCAGGACTTCTCCATGCCTCCAGTAGCTTGGGACAAACGCTCCAGCGAGGAGAGCACTTCAGGGACTTTGGCACCATCAGCCTCAAGGGACTGACTCTCCGGCCCAGAGTTTAACTGGGGTTGTGGCTGGCAAGTAAAATGGCCCGTTGTACACCCCATCCTAGCTGTGCGGGTAGGTGGATCCCGACCGGATCAGCTGTGATGCTTTTGGGAACCCTTGATGTAATCAGCTCTGGCCTGTGAACAAAACAGCAGATAAAGAAAGGCAAGAGAGAGAGAGAAAGAAGGTCTGTGAGAGACAGAGGAAAAGATCGGCGCTATCGTGGCTGGAACTTGCCACGTGAGGATGTCTAGTCAGCAGCGCTGAAATCTACTCACACTGAACACTTCTGGTCCTCCTGCTCTGACGGAGTCTCTCTACACAGGCTGGTGGCTCCTCGACAGCACATTCTACACTCTGCACATTGTGGTGCCAGGAAATATATATAATGCATCAAGAGAAGGGGAGGGGCAAGCCATGAAAAACTGGGAAGTCCACGTACTGTGATTGGCTGCTTTTGGATGACATCAAACGTCGAAGGAGGAGGGGGGAGGAAGCATAGAAAGGGGGAGGGGAGAGGACTTTACTGCTCCCTTTTTCCTCTTTATTCCCCATCATTGCATCCTAACTCAAATTTTTTTGTTTTGTTTTTTCGGGGGAAATAAAATCATCCCAATGGGAAACCAACATCCCGCTCCGTTGGGAGCCGGAGCAGAGGGAAATCCCTGCTCTTCTCCGTTTATTATGTGAAAGAAAACACTACAGGAACACATTAGCTCCATGTGATGATTATTGATAAAGAAAAGACATCCAGAACCACCCACACACGTTTTATCTCCCCGTGTGTAAACACCTAAAAAATCATTTGCAGCAAAATGCAAATAGACAGAGCTGCTGCACTCAGAGAGTAAATAGGCGGACACTCGTGCCCACTCATGATGGAAAACAGTGGCAGCCCCCTCTCATTTCCCACCCACCCACCCACCCACACACACACACACACACACACACACACTGGACGCCAGCTCTTTCAGTGAGTTCTTTCTGAATGAAAGACAACCTGGTAGTGGTTAATCTCTTGGTGTTCTTCCATGAAAACAACATCAATTGTTGAAGGAAACTAATTAAAGCATCCGTGTGATGATGAGACTATTTTCAAGTAAACAGAATGCAAAGGTCAACACATTTGAATAATGTTGACATTTCTCTTTTATATAAAATCAGCATGGCTGCAGCTTGACAACAGATCCGCTGCATAACTAAACCAACCCTCTTCCTGTTTAGTACCTTTAAAGCATGTGCAGCAAAAGTGAGGAAATACCAAGTATTCCTCTACAAATGACAAGCATGCTTCTGTCTGCACAGGAAATCTGTTATTAAGACACTGGAAGGGAAAAAGCTGGATCAGACCATGCAATCGGTGGGTGCAATTAAATAATGCTGACTTAACGAGCAGCTAAAGAAGTGCCTGAGCCAAAGGCAAATAAAAGAGGGAAAGTGAGGAATGTGTTTGGGCTAGAGGAGAAAAGAAGTGTTCAAAAGCAACAGGCTGTTGAAGGAGAGAAGGGGATTCTTTCCAGCACTGTTTGGTTTCTGTGGATTCCTTCTTGGACTTGGAAAAAGAGAAAATAGGAGGGTCAAAAGAACTAAGGTGTGAACATTTGTATGACAGAGGTGTTTTCCACGATCCTCGGAAAGTAAAACTGATCCTTCGTCACGAGCATGAGAACAAAGCACCAGAGCCATGAGATGGGGTTAACCTGGGCAGGGCCAGGCCACACTGGTGGGAGGACTGGGGCTCTGCTGGTGGAAGCTAAAGCCAGGCAGCAGCTGATGTATGCAGTTCACAGGAAGAGTGAGTTGCGTAGGCGCCACTCCCACTGGGACCTGTGTGTAGTGTTGACGCCATCTCTGAGATGCTTCCCTGCCTCCTCAACTTCCTTCTCACACAGCGATCCAGGGCTGTATGGGCATGCAGTGCAGCGCTACAGCCCCGTGCAGAATCAGATGACGTGGCTGAAACACATAGCTGTTTATGTTTTCTGCACTCATTTCTCACTTAAAGCAGAAGCATTGTGTGCTTCTTGTTTTGGACACAGCAAGCTATGGGAGACTGAAATAGTCCACTCTCTTTTATGAGCTTATTTTTGTTCCTCACTTCAGGGAAACATGCCATTTCCAGCTCGCAGAGAGGAGAAAGCCAGGTCCCTGAGCACATCGTCTCTGTGACTCAGACGGCTCTGTGTGTGTGCTCCTATATCTGTGTGTTAGCATGAGAGTTGGTGCAGTAGAGCTCAAACACCCACGTCCTGCTGTGTGAACCCAGCGCCACCTGTCGCCCAGTCTGCTGCAGCCCCTGCCATCCACACGTCATCTCAAGCTTTTTACCCCCCAACACACACACACCTCACATATGCCTTCATGTCTCATTAGAAGCAGGCAGCAATAAGAAAATGAGGGACATGGTCTTGAGCCCGTATGTCCTGACGTGTACTACGTGTGTGCATCACAGCTGTTTCATATGAAAATCAAAAACATCTGCAGACACGAATAGCAGACTGACTTCTTCTAAACGATGAAACAGGCTGAAGGTCCATCTCATGACTCACAAGCTTCTTGGACACTTGCTTTGGATGCAAATGAAACGCTCTTGTTGATAAAAAGAATAAACCAGGATGTTTATTGTTCACTTGAATCCAACAGAAGAATTAAAGCTCATTATTCTCTGTTGTTAGAGGAAACTTGTCCTCTGTTTAACTAGACTGAGACCGGGTCCAGGTGCGGGGGTAGGCAGTGGCCACGTCTTCATGCTGGGTGCCACCTGCTGGTACATTATAAGTCGTGCTACAGACATCATTAGATCAAAATCAGAAAGAGGCCAAATGCAACACACACAAGTCATCAATGAAGGACGACCCAAAGACTGAAAACACTGAGAGGTGTTTCATGTTAGCCCTCAGTGTAACATGCTCATTCAGTCTCAGAGTCCAGAACGATGGCTGGGAAACGCTCCCCTCCTTCACCAAGCAGGGAGTACAGGTCCCTCAGCATGCCTGGGTGGGGACATCTAGGTCCAGGTGCTATGGATGAAAGGTGAGGTGATAAAGTGTCCATCAGAACCTGAAACAGTAAACACAGCAAGGGAATTATTCTGAGTAATTATGGCTGAAATATTAATAGAAAACAAGAACAGAGAGCTTACCTGATCAAGGTGAACCTCCTGTTGCAGCAATGCCACCCTCATCCGCAGCCTCTCCAGCTCCTGGAGCTCCTTCTCTGTTCTATATGTTATAGTAAGGGGCAGGGATGAAGCCCCCCCATCTCCCAACACACCATTTCCCCTGGTGGGACAAAGGCAGCCTCCCTCTGGCCTCCATCGATCCCATGCTTTCCACTCTGATGGAAAATAAGGTTTATTTTTAGAGCGTTAGCAACCGTAGCCGAAGACGTTTTTCTGGTCTGTTGCCTCAGCTTTAAATAACCGGGTCTGTGCCTCGCCACGACAGGAGACACAGCTTAGAGATCCCAGTCACGGGGTGTGTGTGTGTGTGTGTCTGATCCAAGGAAAGTCCTGATCTGATACCTAGGTTTCACCGCGGCTCTGTTTTCATTTTCCACATGCCCACGGCTGCATTAGCTCATTAGCACACTATACTCATCACCACCAGTCTTCAAATTCAATAAATGGAAGGTTAATCTAAAATGAATGTTTCCTAAATAGTTCTGTAACAAAATCCTGAGGTGTGAATGGAAAATCTGCGGGCCTCCAACTGTAACACACTTTAGATCCTGCCGGAGTGACACCTTTACAAGTGTAGAAGAAAACACCTGACCCAGCCAACATGGATTCTGGTTTTAAGGGTTTAATAAGATCCTTTACCTTTGCTCGCTTGATTTGTGAAGATCTGGAGCTCTGCTGCTGTCTGCTGCAGCTTTTCACGGGTCAAACTGGGATCACACTCATTCTGCTTGCCCCCTGCAGAGGTACGCGATTATGTTCAAACGAGTAAACTCTTGTTAAATCAGACACAGTCTTGCAGTACTGTGGTCATTTGTACAATTAGCACTGTAGGGAGTAATTCAAATTGCTGTAAAATATCAGAAATGTCCCTGATCCTCAGTACTGTTGGCAAAATAAAAGAATAAACACGGATGTATTTCTCTTTACAAATGCCACATTTTCTCATCACTCAGCCTCTTTTACTGATTCCTGTAAATCTGATCAGGCTCTTTACCCAGCTCTTGCTCCACTTCTGAAGCCTGCTTAGCTAAAATCTCCTCGGCCCGGCAGCGCTGAGCAAGGTTGAGCCCGTGGTCTGTCAGTCTGTCCAGCAGAGCCCTGGTCTGATCTGGACTACCACACGGCCAATCAGTGGGGAACTAAGGAGGTCAGAGGAACGGAGAGACAGCTCAGGGTCATGAATGTAGAAGGATTTGTTTTATAGATAGTAAAATGTAATTCCCAGCTTCAAGTTAAGCAGTATGTGAAATACGATTTAGTAGTGTGATCTGACTGGATGGACTAAAGCAGAAAAGTACCGTTGCTCTCATTCTCTCCATGAAGAGACTCCTCCCAGGCTCCGGTTTCCTTTGTAGGGAACCGACTTCTCCCCACAGCCTGCAGACAGAACAGAGAAATGCACATGAGTACAAGCTCTGACATTAGAAATGATTTTAATATCAAAAGGCTGATTTTAGTGACCTGTTTTGTTTACTTCTTAAAGATTTCCATTTTGATTGTTCAGATTGTGACCTGCCACAAAAAAAAACGTTAGTGAATCCTCTTAAACGCAGATAGCTAACAGTGATTCTGCTCGTAGCCTGATTGTGTAAAACGCACACATTGTGTCGAGGCAGACGGCCAGTCCCACGTGTGTCTGACAGAGACGCAGCGCTATAGGAAGCAGGCGCACAGACAGATGCAGCTTTGCTCAGGTCACCGTCTCCTGCCACATTGCCTCTGACTGTCTTGTTTTTAGAGAGTGAGGCTGTGATCTGATCAGGAGAGGCAGATGCCGAGACAGTCTGCTGAAATGTCCTCGATGCCTGGTGATGCACAGCCCGAGCCGATGAGGGGAAACGGTTCTGGATTATGTTTCGATAATTGACGGTGTTGGACGGTGGCCCTGATCTCAGTGTGGAGCCAGATGATAAACCAGACTTTTTGTCCCCTTTCCTATCAGGCCTGGCAGATTTAGAGGTTGATCTTCTGGTAGTTTGACCTTCTTTAGCCACTGCGGATGAAATCAATACTTCTGTGGTTGTGACTGTGTCACTCTGAGCTCCAGATATTCTGTTTCTGCAGGAGTCTTTCTCAGAGGGCTCTGAGCCGGTGCGGACCCGAAGGGCTTTTTCCAGCGCTCGCTCCAGCAGCTCCATGTCTTCCTTCTCCCCCGCTGAAGCATCTGCAACAGAAGACAGGAGCAGGAACACATGCTATAATGGTTTGGTGGTTTCACTAATTAACATTTTATGAGTCTCCTAAAACATAGGAGCTCTTTTACCAGAGAAACCAGGCTGACACAAGAGATTTCTCAAAACATTTGGTTCGTAGCTTTTGAGAGAAACTCAACACTTTCAAAAAATCACAAATCATTAACGATGAAGGACTTTGTGTGTCTTCAGTCAGCACTCATCAGATACAATAACACGTTTCTCTTCAAGTTACCTGCAGGACTTTCTTCTGCCAGTTCTGTCTCTTCAGGCTCTGCAGTGTGCTGTGACGTCCTTAGGAGATGAGGCAAAGGAAATATATAATAAGACAAATTCTTGCTTTTTCTATTAGATATAGGCAGTGTTTGGGAATAACACTACTTTGAATTCATATACAAATGCTAATCTGAAAGTATTTTACCAAATAGTCACTGATTTATGTTAGGAAGCCAGTTTGACAACTTCTTTCATAAGAAAATCCCAGATGGTCACACTTTCATTGATCTTTAATAAACATGATTTAAAATCCATTTGAAGAAAACTGATTAGTAGCTATTCAATCCAGAAAACCCATGTACACCTTATGAAAATGTACTAATTGTACATGGTTCATGTTTCACTAATTCACAACTACGTTCAAAGGATTCAAACGTTTTATTCGTCACATGCTCAGTCATACCAGTACAACTCACAGTGACATGTACCCTGAGTCGCTCCACAGACTGTCACAATCAACACAAATAAATCTAGTAATGTTCTATATACAAACAAACAATATGATTGAGGTGCTAAGTGTAAGCGTGTAGGTGAAAGATAAAATTAAGCAGTACTCACGAGTCAGGACTATACATGCAAATGTTCAGGTGTGTGTGCAGAGGGATATAACATGACATCAGCATGTGGAATGAAGGAAAGGCTATGGGAGTTGGCAACGTGACGTGCATATGTTGATTCATAATGCAGTAATTCAGTGTATAAGGTGAAGCGGTGCTAGCACTGGTTATGGTGGCGGGGCATGATCTGATTGATGAGCTCCTGAGTCTCTCAGTTCTGGCTGTCAGGCTGCAGAACCGTTTCCCTGAGTTCAGCAGGTGAAACAGACAGTTGCCTGGGTGAGAAATGTCCCTGATGATTTTGGTGTCTCTGCACCATCTGGTGTAGATGTCCTGAAGGGAGGGCAGTTTGGATTTGGTGCAGCGCTCAGCTGCTCTGATCACTCTCTGCAGGGCTTTATGGTCTTGTATGGTGCTGTAGCCAAACCAAGATGTGATGCTCATGGTCAGGATGTTTTCCACCGTGGCTGGGCAAAAGGTTTTGAGGATCCTGGAAGAGACCTCAAATCTCCTCAGGTGGTAGAGCTGCTGTCTAGCCTTCTTGGCCTGAGTGTGGATGTGGGTAGACCAGGTGAGTTTGTCTGTTAGTTGAACTCAGAGGTATTTGATGTTCTCTACTCTTTCCACTGGAGCACCATCAGCGGGGAGTAGCAGCACTGCTGTTTCGTCCTGAAGTCTACTACCATCTCTGGTTTTGCTGATGTTCAGCTGGAGGTTGTTAGTTTGGCACCATCTCTCCAGTCTCTCCACTTCATTTCTGTAGGCTGACTCGTCGTTGCAGATGGGACCAAGCACTACAGTGTCGTCAACAAATTTGATGATGGAGTTGGAGCTGTGGGTAGCAGTACAGTTGGAGGTGTAGAGTGAGTACAGCAGAGGGCTCAAAATACATCCCTGTGGAACACCAGTTCTGAGGGTGATTGTGTTGGACACACAGCTGCCCTGCCTAACTACTTGGGACCTGTCTGTCAGAAAGTCTAGTACCCATCTACACAGCTGGAAGTTGAGTCCTATGTCCATTCATTTGTTGGCCAGACTGTTTGGGATCACAGTGTTAAAAGATGAGCAATGAACAGCAATCTGACATGTTTTGACTTCATTAGATTCCTTATAAAACAACAGTTTACGTATGAACCAAAACAGTAGTTTACTTAATTGATCTAGCAGAGTTGTGTCTGGTTTATAGAGGCATAGCAAAAGGCACTGCTGGGATTCGAACCCAGGATCTCCTGTTTACTAGACAGGCGCTTTAACCAACTAAGCCACAGCGCCACACACCAGGTCACCGCACAGATGCCCTTTTGGCCTCATATCAAGTTCACTAGTTCTGGGCTCGAGTCCCCACGCTGAAAACCCGCTCTCACTGACACACAGCATGTTTAATGGATACTTACAAACTTTGTAGAATTTCTCTGCGGTGTTCGATGCAGCCATTAAGCTTAGCCTGTTCGACTTTGCAGGTTTTGATAGCTTCTTCAATCGCTGAAAGAAGCGACATTTTCCTTTTTCTTTGGAGCCTCTTCGGTGTTTCCGGTAGCGCTGTTACCTTCCTGCCGTAACAATACACTCTTTTGTTTAATGTAAAAAATACTGATTTCAAAACAAAGTTTTGGCTTGTCGCACATTTCTAAAGCATAAAATGCAAAGTAACATATCCTGATGGAAAATCTTCAGACCACCCAAATACCAGCGAACTCAACACTTATCGAATGCGGAAGTCCCATCTCTCGTCGTCCCAGAGCTGAAAAGTAGTTCCTGTTCACAGTAAAGTTGGCGAGATGTTCACAGATTCGACTCCTGAAGTCAATGAGCGGATTGATTGTAGTTTAATGTCAGACAACAGGCCTCCACAGACTAACAAAGGACGAACTTTTTATTACATTTTTACACGTGGTTCATTGTTCTCGCGAGAATTGTCATGGCAACCAGAGACGCTGTGCGTCAAGCGAAATTTGGAATCGTACGACGTCCAAGGAAAGTCCCGCCTTTCTCGCCTCTGATTGGCTATTTCAAAGCATAGTGGACTAGCCTGGCAAGCCATATGTGAATATATATAATCTAACTCTGCAACAGTAGCGGTTTTAGGCACGGGCAGACCGGGCGGCTGCCCGGGGCGGCATTTTTTAGGGGGCGCACAATCGCTGAGTAAAAAAAAAAAAAGAAGAAAAAAACCGGCGCGCCGCAACATGGTTTTCTGTCATATCTGTGTCTGGACTGGAACCAGCACGTTGGCGCCCCCTGCAGCTGCAGGCGCTCCTGCTGACTGAGGGTTCAGGTGAGCGCCGTGTGTGTGAAGAAGAG